>JAXGGA010002306.1:0-125545 GCA_038373865.1 Uloborus plumipes
GAATTTGAATGCTTCGGTCAATTTTTCGTTTTCACGTTACTGATTTTTATTCTGTTTTTTAACAAGGAGAAAGCATTCCAAGCCGGGGCACTCCGGTGAATTCTTCTGAGAAACTCGATTCGGTGACAGATGTTGATATTCGCTGGTCACATGTTCTCAAATCATCAAAAAGAAGCTCCTTCAATGCAGCAAGTTCTTCGAAGCAGAACTACACAAAACTTTCGACAGTCGCGATCGAACAAAACAAAACCTATCCAGCTGAGTTGAGATGCAAAAGGAGTGCGTGTGCTGCAAACGAACGAGCAGGCGATCTACGGATCTTCACCGTAACCGTTCGATCCCGCTTTTGCTGCCGCCTTCCCGTGGTATCGTTCTCGGGGCGGCCGAGTGAAGTCGTCGTCTGATTGGCGCGTCGATCCGGCGAGCCCATTGGTCGGATGTTTGGGGGCTCTTTTTCTTGTTTCTTTTTCTTTTTCTCCTCTTTCTTTTTTTTCCGCTCCTGCGCGCGCGCGGAGGAGGGGGGGATGACGCGTTGCGTGAAACGTGACGTTGCCTTGGCGACGTTCTCTGCTGGCGTCACGTGACTCTTGGTGCCTCGGTTGCGTCACTGGGCGGGGCCTGGACTCTAGAGGGCGGAGCTTCGTGTCGCTTGATTGACACTCGGCGTGCTGTTTTGCCGGAGAAAACATCTGAAGAAGAAAGAGAAGCGAGAAGTTACGTTCCACACAAGGTGTTTCGTCCCATTGTGCTCACAAGATCGGCAAACAATAACTTCTCTATTATTTCCGATTTCAAAAACGAAACTTGCACTTTCTTACGCCAGAATTAAAAGCAGAACCGAAACATGCGAAGCTGCCTAATTAGTACGTATGAAAATTGCTATCCCCATCAGTTTTTACAAAATTATTTTTTCTTCTTTTTATTTTTAAAGTTAACCATCAACTACTCTTTGTTCCAAAAAAATCGTCCAATTTCGAATAAATTTCTTTGTAAAAATTGAACAATTGTATTACGCGTCATTGAAACTAAAATAAAAGAACACAACTGTTGAAAATAAGCCAAATACTAATTTAGTTTATCTAAACTAGGAGCGAAAACAGAGCGTTTCTCTTGACATTTACGACTCTTTTCTTATTAAGGAAAAAAATCTCCCCCCTACCCTCCTTTTTCTTCCTCTTCGATTTCAGAAATTAGTTTTTTTTTCTGTTTTGTTCTCCGAAAATTTGCATTTATATCCTTTGCCCAGAGACGCCACCTTTCTGCAAAACATTCAAAATGACAGACTTGATGGAAAACCCGAAAAGTTTTATCTTAGAGCATGCGCAACAGTTTTCCTTGCAAATTAGGGACAAGCAATTGATCTGTCTAAGTCAGTAATCAGCACAAAAGTATTCTCATTTTCAAAATAAAGTATTTATTCAAAAATAATACTTGATCCACTAGTTAAATAAGAGTGCTAATAGTTAAATAATATTTACAGAGTGTTTAGTAAACTTTTAATATTTTTTGTATTTTTCATGCTATCACCATGAAAATATCAGAAACAAAACAGATCAAGATTATTCAATAAGAAAAAGTAAATAAATTTAGTTTTATTTTTTAAATAACCTGTAGGAACGCCAACAGGAGAAATGGAAGGACTACCTCTTTTTATAGATCCTATGAATTTAAGCCATATTGCAAATGTTAATAGATATGACTGAAATGGATTCAGAGTTCCAAACTCCCCCATTAAATTCTCCTTGTGACACTGAAAATAACCGAGTAATTTGTTTCATTTCTGTAATCGTAATACTAGCAAAGTTTAACTTACCATTTGCCCCTATCCTAGAAGAAATGAGCTATTTTATGATTTATCTTCCACCTGTTTTCGTCATAATGTTTGAAGAAAAAAATAGTGAAATTTTTAATTGGTTTGTAAAATTTAAATGAATTTTCCGCAAAACTTAAACACGAAAATATGTAACCCAAAATCTCGTTCAACTTTTCTACATAAACACTTCAGGAAAAAAAAATCCCCAAATCATTGCCACAGCAAAGCAACCCATAAATATACCCCCAGTTGAAATTCAAATAAACTTTTCCAAAATCTCAGCAATTCATTCAATAAATGCAATTGAACTCTTTTTTTTTCTTACTTTATAATTAGCGCAGCCAAAATTTATCCTTTGGGTGAGGAGGTCATAAAAGTCCTTACAAGCGTGCAATCCACAGTATTAGGATTGACAATAGTGTTTAAATCAAAGCCTCTTCTGAGTTGACCCCTCCGCACCCCCATCCTTGCTACATCACTGGACAGCTTACAATCTGGGACATTTTTTTTTTTTTTTTTCAAATATCGTTAGGCAATGAATTGATCAACTATACGTTCAACTTTTCATTAAATCTTTTTGACAGAAATTTAGCTAAAATTTTGCTCACTTGGACTCAAAATCTATTCAACAAAACGCTCAACTTTTGTCCAAATCATCCTGGCAGGGGCGCAGTGAAGGTCTTTTTGAAGGGTCAACCTTAATTTCACTCTTGAAAAACACGGCGGTTATAGCATTATTTTAATGTATACAAATAGGCAAGAACTGCTGTGACCTCCCTCCACCCCCACTTCCCCAGGTAAATTATGACTGAGTCAGTACTTACAGGTAAAATATTTTTTTCTCTAAAAAAAATTTCGACAGCCAGGAAAAATTTTAAATAGCTAAATATATGCATAAAAATAATTTAACTTATTTTTAAAATATTTACTTATGTAGCAAGAGCTTTTCAAAAACCTTTTCTAACGCAGCAAATATAAAACTTGTGAAACGAATTGTAGAACCGTTGTGCAAAAAAAAAAAAAAACTTTGGACAGTTAAATTTCATAAAAATAATAAACAAATATACGGCATTAAATAAATGTATATATGCAATAATATTTGCCTGAAATAAAGAAAAATATAAATAAATAACTTATTTCTCTGTAAGTATTCCTCATTGGATAATTGCTGCATTATAATCGCACGATGAACAAGAAAATCTCTCTAAACCCCGATAGAAAAGTCGTTAAAAAGCAAAAGCAGAGAGAAAAAAAAATGCTCTAATTTAATTTGAACTGAAGTGAAGGGCGAGAAGCACTAGAGGAAAACAAATAAGACAATCGGAATAAAAGGGGGGAAACTGTTGCCACTGCACTGCATGAAATTTAAATCCATCTCCGGGAATTTCGCTCTTAAAAAACACGGAGGGAGAAAGAGTTCATATAAAACTATTCAATCCCTTATTCGTCAGCCGCGCGAAGGGGTTGGTGATCCCTCAAGCCAATTTTCGAATGGGGAAGTTTTTTTCTCTCCCCTTCCCTTTAGAATGCTAATACTCAAAGTTACGTTTTCACATGTGAAGTTTTCGTAACGCAACAATGCTTGGTCATTTCTAACATCGAATTGATTAATTTCAATGTTGTTGCCAAACATAAATAATGGTAAATTTAGAAATTTATTAACTTGTGTGTTTCTTATTGGGAAACTTTAAGTGTGAAACAAAAATGATAGTTTATGTATACATTTTTTAAAAAGTTACTAGCAAAAACACCTTTTACTTATTTTTTATTTTTCTCTCTGTTTATTTAATTAGTTATTTATAAATAGATTATTTATTTATCTATTCATTATTTGTATGTTATTTTTTTTATTCATTCTTTACAAAAGTATCTGTTTAATGATCTATTTATTTTATTATTTATTTTTGAGTATTTATTTCATCAATTATTTATTTTATTTATCTATTCATTAATTTTTATTATTATTCTTTATATACATATAGTTTTTTATTTCTGATTTTTATTTTTTTAATCATTTGCGAAAAAAAGTATACAGTATAGTAAAAACACAAATTTTAATGATCCCTGGAATCTAATTTTACACAACGACTGCTATGTGGCTTTTGTCAAACGTCTTTTCATCCATAAGCTCACATTCTTTGAATTCAAAAAAAGCTTTCCTTCTACCGCCGAAACTCGTATGTAGTTCCGCTAGTTTTATGCAGTATTTCTTTCTTTCTTTTTTTTTTTTTGAATTATACTTTTTTGCATAAAAGGTATTTATTTATCACTACGTTTGGTTATTTCTTTCTCTGTAAACAACAGTTGCTGTTTTCCATTGGAAAGTATTTTTATAACTACGTATGAAAATATTAGTGATATATATGATACCCATTGAAAATATAATTGTGCTGCATTTACTTTCGTTATATATTACTAATCCATTGCATTTCATTGGATTGCGTTAATGATTATAATTAATTTAAGAAAACATATGTTTTGTCATTTTACTTTTAAAGCTTTTTAAATTCGATTCGAGTGAAAAAGGATTGTTGACAAAGGATTTAAAGGATTATTTAAATTTTAGGATTGTGTTATTTAAAGGATTAATGATTGGATTTAAAGAATTATTTTTAATTAAAAAATAAATAAATAAAAACTTTAAAAAAACTCAAGTTGTTGGGAGGCACCCAATTACTAAACAAATAACTGCATTCTAAATAGAATGAACAAATATAACTTCATATTTTCCCGAATGTGAGAATGATAAGTAGCAATAGATTGCTACAGCAGAACATCATTTTTCCGAAAATAACTATGCAAACAAGTAATATACAGTGAACTCTCACTTATACACCGCCTCATTTATGCGCCTTTTTCACTTATACGACGATTTTAAATGGACCCAGCGCATTCCACAGCAAAATAATGATAGTATCATTCGTTTATGCGTCGCTCTAAAGATAAATATTTCACTTATTTTCGGTAAAATGTAAAAATTAAATTTATTTTCTTTAATAAAATAGACATTTTTCTTCACTACTCTGTTTAATCTTTCGCCATTATTTATCATAGAAGGCATTTTTTTCGCATGAACTAGAGTTCGGAAAGGGACAGTTATCTATTACGGATTGTTTTAAAGGGAACAGTTCGCAATTAGGTATGCTACAATTTTTGTTTTCCCTTTATCATTGTAGTTACGTTGCCAAACAGTAGCAATATGTGTCCCTTGTCACTGGAGACATTCTTATTCATTCTCCTATTAGAACCTATGTTTTGTTTTAGTCCTTTAAATAAACTTGTTCACTTATACGTCTCTCTCATTTATGCTCCTTTTTCTGTTGGTCCCTTGGGCCGGCGCATAAGTGAGAGTTCACTGTATAACTAGTGAATCTGAGATTACCAACGCATTAATAGCTAAAAATATATTCACCACAAACCAACAAAAGTCCACAGGCAATCGGTACAAATCGAAAATAAGCAAGTGATGCTTAGAAATCATTTTTATGTTTTACGAGCAACCTTAGGGCGCTTTTCCACTTACCGACACGACAGCGATAAATCGTACACGATTGTCGTCATCCAACATTGGAGCACGCAAAATGCATCAAAATATGCTATGCGCTTTTCCATCTCCCGATTCCAGGACGATTGTGTCGTCTCCGACTGAAAGCTGTCGTTTGTCGTCCCATTCGTGTCGGATGGCAGCCGTCTAGCCTTTAAAATCGGGACGACATTCATTCATTTGTTTACTTTCTTCGAGGAAGCAACACATAGAAATGGCATTTAAATTTAACATTGCTGCATTAATAAAATATAAGCTTAAATTTTCAGACGATAAATAAAGAATGTATAGCAATAAAATAATTTTATTCATTTTACTTAATAGTTTGTTTCACTTTTGTTGCTCAGACGATCTTTATTGTTGCAGAAAAGCTTTGATTTCCATTCTGATGTATGCGTTTCGTTCTTATTAAACAAGGTGGGAATGAAATAAATTTGTGAGTATCATGCATCCAATATCTTCTATTAATCTGTTTCCTCTTTTTGCGGAGGTAAAGTAAATCTAACAGTCGCAGTCTGTTAAATTGAGGAGCCATAATAATATACATGCGAGCACACCGGTGCTTCGAAATAAAATGCGGTGGAAAATAGAGATGAGTTCGGGCTCACTTTTGAATGCCCGAGGCCGCCCGAGCCCGAGAATTTTTAATCCGAGCCCGCCCGAGCCCGAGTGATATTGTCTTGTTTTGAGCCCAACCCGGTCCGAGCCCGAGTGTATCAAACATCAATATATATATTTTTAATTTCCACTTGGGATGAACTGCCGTATGGTATATCGTAATAGCAATTGCAAATGTATTATAAGTGGGTGCTATCTTTTTGAATTATTATTATTATTTTAATTTTTTTCCGATGTGCGGAAGCTGAGAAACGATGTATGGGAGTGGGAGATAAAGTGATAGATGTCATTTCTCTGAAACTCTTCCTGAACAAAGCAATTCTGCCATTAACCCATTAAACGCCGCTATGTGAAATACATAAAAAATCTCAAAAGATTTAACTTTTTTCATGTAAGGTATATATTTAAAGTACAGCGCAGTTGAAATTTTCAAAAAAACTTGAACCGTTTAGAAATTATAGTTTGTTCCCATAATGGGAGCTTTGGCGCTTTTGTAGAGGAAAATCATCCGCTGTCTCAGATGCGTTTCCACCGCGTTCGGTTCCGTTTCTACTTTTTCCTACCGCGTTTTAAAAGAACCGCGTTTTAAATATTATATATTCTTGTACTTTTAGGTCAATTTCGCAAAAATTCATGCATATGTATGTGTATATGTGTATAATCTTTTCCAAAATGGGAGCTATTTACATTGCGCGTGAAAAAGAGAAATACTAAAAGTAAATAAACAAAAATTACAAATGGTTTCTTTTGACTTATTTCCGGCTTTTTTGCTTTCACGGATTTTTTTTTTTTTTTGTGGTTTTAAAGGAAATATCACTTTTCTTTTTTGACCCTTTTTAATAGAAACTTCAGCTTCTCCTTGTTTTGGAGTGTCCATATCAAGCATGATATCATTATTTGCGGCATCATTGAAATAATGACACGACTTTGCACCGTCTTCATTGCATTCTGTTTCCGCTAGTAAAGTTATCTTTCTTTTTCTAGAATTTAAGGACCTTTTATTTTTTCGTTTTAATTTCTTTTTAACTGTTACTTCAACTTCTCCACAAACAACTTTAGGAAAATCCGTATTTAGAGCTATTTCATTTTCAGCAACATCCTCATCATCTGTTACAAGGTTAGGATCAGGGGGAAAACATATAATATTAATTCCTTCATCTGAATACTCATCAGAGTCTATAGTATTAAAATACTCCAAAGCTTGCTGCACTGTTAAAAACTCAACAGGCATTTTTTTTCTTATAGGTAAAGATATAAAAAATTCGAAAGAGCTGATTCCGCCAAAAAGAATAAATTCCGCAGGAGAACAAAATATAATACCAATCTCAGTCTAACTATCTTCAGATTAGTGGTAACATTCACAAATTACAGTTCAAAGAATCCTTTTTCAAAAAACCCAGAAAGGGGTACACGTGCCTCGTGACGCAGGTTACCCCTTTGTGCCTAGCAGCATTCCTTTCTTCATTGTAAGCGCGCGTACACAAAAGCCTAGTCCCTCCCCGCCAAAGCTCCCTTTCTGGGAACAAGAAATTTAAGGGCTTCTAGCATGCCTTTAAATGAATCGTTTCATTCCGGTTTTTTCATATGTTGTTTGTTGGACTATCTGCTTTAAATATGCAGAGCACTTGAAAAATTTTTTAAATCCATTGACTTAGTTTTTTTTAGTTTTTTACATTTTCGTGAAAAAAGCAAAGTTCCCTATTTTGGCAAAATGAGGAAAAATATATAAAATTCACAGAATCTACTGATTTTTTTTATAATATACTTCGTTTTGTTGAAATTCACATGGAATAGTTCTTTTCTCAATAACTAAAATTTCTTTAGAGAAAAAAAAAATAAAAGTAGATGTTCCCGCAATGGGAGCTTTGGCGCTTAATAGGTTAAGTAAAACTGTTCTCACGCTCTTTAAGTACCCCAATATTTTATTCCGTGAACGTTGTATTTGTATAAAAACTGACTATCTTAATATGAAATCGAGCCCGAGCCCGCCGGAGCCCGAAAGCTGCTTGAAGTTAAAGGGCCCGAGTCCGTCTCGGGTTCGGGCTCGGACTCGGGCTTTCGGGCTCGGGCCGAGCCCGGCTCATCTCTAGTGGAAAATGACCGTTTCGGAGAAATGATATCGGATGAGTGGAAATACAGTGCTGTAGACGACGCGACACGGTACTTATCGTTGCAGTATTTCCGTCCGACTTTCGTCGTTGTCGTGTCGTCAAGTGGAAAAGCGCCCTTAAAGTTATTTATCGTTTAGATACTCTTTTCCAGATAGTAAAAAAGTGGCTACTAGAAAGAATAAGAAGACAACTTATGAATTTGCGTCTGTATCTACTCACGAACAGAAAAAAAATCATAACCTTAATTTTTAATTTCCACATACGTTGAAAAAAAAATAAACTTGTTTTTACAGTATAAAATCTGAAAGCAGATGTTTCAGTTTAGAACTAAAATGTACAGTAATAAACTGTAAAACTAGCATTTTTACAGTTTATTGTTGAAAAATTAGCAATTTTAGTTTGTTACTGTAAAATTACTATAAAATTAGGTGTATCAGGGCCCTGCTCCACATTGACGTAAAGCAGAAAAATAAAGCAGAAACGTAAAATGGATTACATACACTAGGTGGCCAAAAGTATCCGGACACTTTCAAAAATTCACATTTTTACATATAGCTGGATAAATAAGTGATCAATTGTTCTTTAACTTTAGTCATACAAAATATAGGCTTCACCGAACATTTCCAAGTTGAAATTAAATTACCCTTGCATTTGGGGGACGATAAGAAGGGGGGTCGAAAGAATAACCGCTTTTTGACCATAACTCTTTGAAAATAGCTCGGAATAAGCTATGCATTTCAGTAATTAATTAGCATACTATGTATACTTACTATACAAATTCAAATGAACGCACCACTCTTACTTCCGAAGATATGAAACATTTTTTAAAAAACGGCAATTTTATTTGAAGGGTTTTTGCTCATAACACGCAGAGTTTTTGATCAAATCTTATCAAAACTTCAGGAAAGATGACAAAATGCAAGAGAAAGAACATACTAAAACGGTTTTTAAAAATATTAAAAATCCGATGAGATATGAATGTTAAAAGGAAAAAAAATTTCACGGCGCATGCGCGAACGACAGAAATTTATAACTACAAAAATATTGTAGCCTGGTATATACTGCATCTTATAAAAAAAGTTCCAGTTGAATATCATGAAAATTGAAAAAGATATCAGCGGTCTAGTGAGCTGTATTTCATTCATTCGCAGACAATACATACATAGTGAGGGTCTGTCCACAAAGAGCTATTTTTAAAATAAAGGTTATTTCGTCATCGTTCAAAATCAACGTTTCAGGGGGTCTCCGGATACTTTTGGCCACCTACTTATAAGGTCTTTTTGGCCGAATGGGCGAAATGTGACTTCTATGCCAAATATAAATTTTTAAACAGTATACAATTTAACATTGAAAAATATGCTCGATTGTCCCCACACTATTTGTGAACAACCCCTCTCCATTTATGAATTGACTGCAAATGAATGAATTACAGCTCACTAGATCGCTGATATCTTTTTCAATTTTTACGATATTCAACTGGAACTTTTTTTATAAGATGCAGTATACACCAGGCTACAATATTTTTGTAGTTATAAATTTCTGTCTTTCGCGCATGCGCCGTGCAAAATTATTTCCTTTTAACGTTCATATCTCATCGGATTTTTAATATTTTTAAAAACCGTTTTAGTATGTTCTTTCTCTTGTATTTTGTCATCTTTCCTGAAGTTTTGATAAGGTTTGATCAAAAACTCTGCGTGTTATGAGCAAAAACCCTTCAAATAAAATTGCCGTTTTTTAAAAAATGTTTCATATCTTCGGAAGTAAGAGTGGTACGTTCATTTGAATTTGTACAGTAATTATACATAGTATGCTAATTAATTACTGAAATGCATAGCTTATTCCGAGCTATTTTCAAAGAGTTATGGTCAAAAAGCGGTTTTTCTTTCGACCCCCCTTCTTATCGTCCCCCAAATGCAAGGGTAATTTAATTTCAACTTGGAAATGTTCGGTGAAGAATATATTTTGTATGACTAAAGTTAAAGAACAATTGATCATTTATTTCTCGAGTTATATCTAAAAATGTAAATTTTTGAAAGTGTCCGGATACTTTTGGCCACCTAGTGTAGCTTTCCTATGGAAAGTACCCGGATTTTCGGTTTCTGCCTTCGACTTCGGTCGCGTTTTACACTGATGTGGAGCAGGGCCCTTGTACTGCAAAAACAATATTCATTTTTTGCAGTGTACAAAAAGTTGTGTCCTAGATATTATCAACGTCAATGCAAGGAATCAAAAGGGCAAAAATGAATCCTAATTCATCCACCAAGAAACATTGAATGAAATAAGTTAACAGCTGAATGCTTAAAAATATTTAGGATATAATTGTTTTTATGCCTTTTATATCTTTTCCATGTACAATATTTTTTTTCTAATAACATGCTTTCTGTGTTCCTCATTTGTAACGTGAATTTCATTTCTTTTTCATCTCATTATTTCTAATTTGCTTTCAGATGTTATTTCAGAATGTTTATGATGTTTATTGTAAAGCTTAGTAGGTATTACTTCAATTATCAGCATGTTTTTTTTTTTTTTTTTAATTTTTCATTTTCATGTAATTTTCACCTGCTTATCTTATGCATTTTTCATTCGCATACTTTAACTCTTTCAACATTTTTGACCCGATTATTAGAATGATTTGTAATCCATCCTACGTACATAGTCGTATCAATAACCAGCCTACGTAATGAATTTATTAATTCTAATAATTTTTTAAATCCCTATCTTAGGTGAATTGCACTTGGGGCATTCTTTGGAATTTTTCATCACTTGACTAGATGGTTTCCCTGTTTTGGTTTTATAACTAGCCTACTTTAAGAAAAAGGGTCCTTGTTGTTTTAATTGGATTTTCATTCTTTATTTTCCAGAATATTTTGTCGGTTTTGATTGAATGGTCCCATGCGCATCATAGTTTATTTACTTCTTCGCTGTACACTGTTAAAACTGAGGGTTGCATATGGTACCTTTCAGAGCGAAACATTTTTTCACCAGCGGCAGCTACATTAGGGTGCTATTTAGTAACTTTTGGCCCCCTATAGCATCTTTAAGGGTGCTTTGGGGTGCGCTGTTTCAGTTTCCCAAGTGTACCGTAATTTGGTGTGAAATCCAACATGCCATAGGGACCCTTTTTTTACACACTCCAGGGTCCCCGTACCTACCACAACTCGTGGTTTAACCGGGATAGGACCCTGAAGAGCGCTCTGTTCTTTTTGAACCAGAACCAAGGACCGAGCAAATCCCTTGGCTCAGCACCCCCAGAGGTATCTGTTCACTTGGAGGACTTTGTGACCACGACATATTTAACGTTCCCCAGCCACCATTAATCAAGACGGTGGATCTTTGAACGAAAGGCAATCATTCATAGCACAACAACTCATTTACGTAAAGAAAGAACAAGGTCAGGAGAGCGAAAGTACATCCCTGTAGAGCCGGGATTCGAACCTGGAACCTGCCCATCAGAGTCAGACTTTACTGACCACGAGACAAGGTGACCGGTACGTGGTTACTTTTAAAGGTAAATATAGAAATCTCAATTTTAGATGTAACATCTGAATCAACAGTACTGGAGAAGACGTACCTTGTTAGTTCGTGTGAAATCATCACAACGATGCATTGAATGTCCATCTGACATCAGACTAAAACCTATGTTGGGACTTATGATACCTGATTATTTATAATTAATGCAAGTATGAACCTACTTCCATAAATCCACCTACACTACTAGAGCGTTTGCTTCATTTCAACTCCCACAAAACTATACTCTCTGCATCAGTGGCACTTAATTAAGGATCCCAATTAGCAACATTTGGCACTTATAGTACCTTTAAGAGTGCTATAGGGAGCCAAATGACGCCCTTAAGGGTCTCATAAGTGTACCATAGTCAAATAGCACTCATATGGTGCTACAACTTTTACCCTAAAAGGTAGGTGGATGCCCCCCCCTAAAAGGTAGGTGGTTATCCTTAAAGTTAAATGGAGAAATCTCCATTTTTGACATAGTATTTATAGCAGCAGTATTGTGCAAGACGTGCTTGTTAGTTCGTATGAAATCATCATAACGATGTACTGGATTCCATCTAACATCAAACTAAAACCTATGTTGGGACTTATGATACCTGATTATTTGTAATTAATGCAAGTACGAACCTACTCCCATAAATCCACCTACACTACTAGAGCGTTTGCTTCACTTCAACTCCCAGAGAACTATACCGTCTGCAACATCGTATCAAACCCAAAGAAACAAAATTTATTTATCCTCTCTCCAATTCGGCAGTAATCTGATAAGGCAGAAATAATTCAAGATTAATATTCCAGGCAGCGGAGAACGTATTTTCTCGCACAACTGTTCCAAAGTGATATTCCGTAGAATAGTAATCAGGGAAACGGTCAAAATGTTGCTAGGCAACTGATAAACGCTAGACATCTTAATAGTCATGGCTTTTATCATGGATTCTATTGGCCAGCATGGAGATTAAAATTTGGAAGAAGTAATGAAATGGTGTTTGAATCAGCAGTGAAAATTCTTCTGTCAAGGACTTACTCGTTAAAACTCGTTTTTAAGGTTAAAATATAAATTTTTGTACTTTTTTTCATACAGAGTTGTATAAGAGTTATATAAGATCTGAACTCTAGTTAGACATTGGATAAGCTCCAAAATAAGATACGTTATTTTTTACTTTTTGATAAGGGGCAATTCCACGTTAACAGACGTATCAGTTTTTCACAAAAACAGCTTATAACGTCTAGAAATATGAGGTATTCTTGTTTTATTTCAAACTTTAAGAAGAACATGGCCTTCTAATGCAATTACATTTTGAAGATTTCCAGAAAAAATACGTAAATATTATTTTCTCCTTAATGGACGTATCTCGTGCGATATTTACCGTTACAAATCTTAAAAACCATCATTATAAATACAGTATCTGGAAATACTCAACATTTAACTGCATTTTACAGAAGGAGAGTCCATGTCCTTCGCAAAATTCATGCTACAAAATAAGAAAAACATAATTGGAGTCGTCACATGCTGTTTAGAGAAGCAATTGATGCTTTTTATTAAAATGGAATTGCTCTAAGTTTATACCGATACTCTCGGTATTTTAGGTGCAATTAATTAATGATTTTATAAGATTACTGTTATTGTAAATATGAATTTTTATCATTCGATGACAGCATCAAAATCAATCATTTCTAAGAATACCCTGTACAAAAAGCTAACCGCCAGTGAAAAAACTACTGTGAAACGCTGTCAGTCTATAGAACACCAAGTATTTTTTGCTGAAAGCCTAGTATGTGGAGCCGGCTCAATAAAATTGTCTAAAATGAAAAGCCTACTTTATATTTTAAGCCTGAAACCAATTTTCTACACTCTACAGTATTAAACGTCGGCATTCCTAGCTTAGTATGACCATAACTAATATGAGAAGCCGACATTCTTTAAAAAGCCTGGTTTGAAACACCGACATTCCTAGCTTATAGTATAATAATGCTTACCAGGAAAGTACGCGATCATGGAATAATGACTTTTTTTTTAATGAGTACCAATCGAAAGAGCATTGTAAAACATGTTTCTGGACGCATGCGTTTTTGCCCTCGCGCCCCCTTTATCGAAATATAAGGTCCTAAAGTTAGCTGAATTTTTTTGAAAAATCACCAATTTTAGTGATTATAATTAAATCGGGAAGCTGCGGCGCGAATTCGCTATTAGCGTCTAACGAGAAACTTGATTCCCATTTTTGGTCATCTGCAAAGCTTGTGAAAGACGGCTGTTAAGCAAAAAGCTACTATAAAGCCTGTGTCGTGAGAAGTAGAGAGCTTTTTAAAGAGAAAAAACAAGTTTAAACAACATCAAAATTAAATTTTATCTTATTATTTGCGATGAAAGCACGTCCCTTGTTTAAGGGGCCCTGGAGGTGACAACGGAGAGTCTTTTTTTTTAAGTGTACGTGCTATTCTGTAGTATGAATGGGGGGGGGGGGCGATATTAGGTTTTTTAATTGTAAAAAATGCAAAGATAAATTTTTCTCGGGGGGGGGAGGGGGGAGGTCTTTTTTTGAACTGGTCCAAATTTACTGAAAATTTGTTCAAATAAAAAAATCAAATAGGAATGAGGTGTTTTCTCCGTGATATTTCGAAAAAAAACTATTTGATTGAATAGGACTTATTCCCTCAAAAGTTATGAGAGAGTATAGGGAAAAATGTATCGAATGAATATTATTAAAATCAAAAAGTCGAATTTGGGAGTGTGCTGTCCTCGCTGAGATGTTCCGATCAAAAAAAAAAAAAAAAAAAACGAATCAGACTATGCACTCAAAAGCTATTGCGGGAGGGGGGGGGGCAGAACTGACCAATAGATAGACTGACAGGTACACAGTTTCCGCAGCTCAAAACCCAACTTTCCTATTTTAAATTTCTCTGTGTATTTAGTTATTTTTATTAAGTTGTGCTTTTTCGACTCAATTGTTTCGAACGATTTTTTTTCAATGCATCACTCCTTCTTTCATTATTTTTTCACCAATTTCTACTTTTTCAGAAAAGTAAGCTAAAACTTGTATTGATTTACAATTTTGTTAGTTTTTTCCTACCCGTTGAACATAAAGCAGAACTAGTAAAAGTTATACTAATGTTGTTAAACAGTACGAAATTAACATGCAATATGTTTTACATTTACGTTACAGAGACTTTTCACTACAGTGACCAATTATGTTTGAACAGCAGGGGTTTTTACAATGAATGTCGACTCATTAGTATATTTTAAGAATGAAAATAACTACTTCCCTCTACCCTTGATGTAATTTCCGACATGGATATAATTTTGCAGCTATTGACATTTACTATTCATTTTCTTTTTAAAATTTCTATTTATTGTTTCTCAATTTCAATTTAAAAAAATAAATATTTTTGCTAAGAGTGAGCAGATAGTGAAACTTCTTGTATCAATTTTTTTTTTTTTTTGAAATAAGAACTGATATCATAATCCATGACAATTTAATTTCTACCCTCAAAGACTATTTATTTCATTTTTTGTACATGAGCTCATATTAGCTGCTCTTCATACTTATTTAGTTAATTACCCTGAATTATTCATTAAGAAACACGTGCAATATATTTTAACGTATAATAATTAACACATATAACTTAGTTCAGTAAAAAAACTTAAACTAACTAAAATTTTAAAATGTATTGTTATCATGCGTAAAAAGACAAAACTTTAACTTATTTGTAATGTTTTCGCTCCTCTGGATAAAACACTCTCTTTCCTCATCATAGTCTTGACCAGCATTCTTTATTTTAGCTCATACAAGTAAAGGGTTAACGTAAAACATCTTTTACTTTCTTTGCAAATGACCAAACATGGAAACGATGCGATGCGATGCCAAGCAAGCAGCGGTGGGAGAATCGGGAGGTAGCTTCAATTTCTTGCCAAGTCTTCAAATTTGGCTGCTTTTCGGCCGACTTTAAGACCCCTTAGTTCGAAAACGAGGGGACGAGGGCACTTGATCTTTGGGTCAAAAACATGTTTCAGTTTGCTCTTTCGAATGGTACCATTTTTAACTTTTTTCATTATTACTTAAGTTGAGTACTTTCCTGGTTAGAATGAGAAACCCACATTATATAGAAAACCAGGCATTAACCCATTAATGCCTGACATTTTTTTCCAAAGATATTTTGTATACTGGTTACAAACAGTGTTTAATGGACAGGAAAAATAATAAAAAAAAATATCATGTAAAAGATAATTTTTTTATTAAGGAAAAAAAATCGTCCTTTAAAAGTTAGGATAGACCCCAGAGGGTATATACTTGTTTTACTAAAAAAAAATTTCTGCCTGCGATATAATATTTAAAAAGACATTTTATAAGAAGAAATAAAATCAGCAATTAACTTAAACTGGGAAGCTGGGAATAACTTTGAAAACTTTCCTCTTGAGATTGTGAACGATGTAATTTTTGATAAAGATTATATTAAAACTACTACAGAACACGCTTTACAATGGTTATGTGTTGCAATCTGTTAATAACGAACTGAAACAATACCAAGGTACTAATTGAACGCTATTATTTGGTTGAAATGTTCTTTTTTAGGAAATTCAGACCCTTTTTTTGGACCGTCCCTTAAAAGGGACACTAGGCAGTAATGGATTAAACGTGGGACTTTTTTAGCTTAATAGGTCAATGCCAAGTATCAGAAGCCGACATTTTATTGAAAATCTGTAACGAAGCATCGCCCACCGTTATTCCTAACTTAGTATAATAATGCGTAGTATGAGAAGCCATCATTTTATGCAAAGCCTGGTATACAACAGCGGCTTCCCTATAGCTTAGAAGTATAATAATGCCTAGTTGAAAAGTCGACATTCTATAGTAGGCCTGGTATGAACTGTTGGTATTCCTAGCTTGAATGATAATGCAAAGTATGAGAAGCCGATATTCTATAGAAAGTCTGAGATGAATATCTATATGAACGTGTGCATCAGCCACTGGTATTCCTATCTTAGTATCATAATGAGTAATATGAGAAGCCAACATTCTCTAGAAAAATTGTAATGAAACACCGGCCACTGGAAATTCTAGCTTAGCACAATAATACCTAGTGTGGAAGTCGACTTTCTATAGAAAGTGTGGTGTGAAATATCGGCATTCCTAGCTTAGCACAATAATACTTAGTGTGAGAAGTCAACTTTCTATTGAAAGTTTGGTGTGAAACATCGGTATTCCTAGCTTGACATGAAAATGCCAAGTATGAGAAGCCGATATTCTATAAAAAAACCTGTTATGAAACACCGGTCACTGGTATTCCTAACTTAATATAACAACGGCTTGAATGAGAAGTCGACATTCCATAGAAATCCTGGTATGAAACGTCGGTACTATTAGCTTGGCATGATAATGCCAAGTATGAGAATCCAATATTCTATACAAAATCTGAGACGAAATATCGATCACTGGCATTTCTAGCTCAGTATAATAATGCTTAGTATGGGAACCGGTGGAGGAGTGCTACTAGGTTCACTAGCAACCCACTGAGTTTTGAGAGAAGAAAAAAGGAAAAAAATTCCAACTCATTTGAAGAATGAGATCAAGAGCAAATAAAAAATCTGTACCTCATAGCCAGACTAAAATAAGCCTAATTTCGTAATTTTTCAGGAGAGCGCGAAAACGATTGTTGTACTCATGTAAAGGATGGTTCTCGCACTCTTTTAATACTGCTAAATAATTGTGAAGAAATTTCTCATAGAATAACGTTCTCATGATTTGATGTGGAATAAGATTCCACGTACACAGTGCAGTAATAAAGTGAAAATCTACTTCTGTTTCTGAGGTACAGAAACTACAAAAAGATTGAGACAAATTCGAGAGCAATAAAACTTTGACATTAAACATTTTAACAAGAGTGTGAAAATACACTTTGAAATTCGTATAGAAACAATTAATTAACCAATTTAAAAACTTGAACAAAAGAGAAAGAAGAAGAAACAAAAGATACTGCTTTTTTGGAAAAGAATTTTTTTTTACTGATTGAAAACGGTGCATTTGAAACGACGGGAAACTTTTATAGAAAAAAAGAATCTTAACGGATAATATTCGCACATTTATTTCAAAATTGCTTTTAAAAATATTTTCAAAGCTGTTTTTTTGTTTTGTTGTACATAAATATAATTGTTGAAAAACAACTTAACAATTGACAATGTTTTGATTCTTGAAACAATTCAGCGATTCACAACTTTCGCAATCGCAAAGTTTAGAATATCAGTATTTGTAGAAAACAAACAGCGTGTGGAAAATAATACGTAAACAAAGGAGTAAACCACTGCTTCCGTTTCCAGTAATACGCACGGAGAAATTGTTTAAGATGAAAAACGTAAATCTAAAAGATAGCTCTCTCATTGAGGAAAGATTTATTTAAATGCCGGTGATTTAAACATGAACTAAAAACAAAATGAAAGGTTCACTCTTTTGGATTCATAGCGCCATCTGTTGAACACGAATGACATTAAACAAATTTTTAATCCCTCCTAACTTCATTGGGATGGATTACTTTTTTGTAATGACATGTGTACATACCGGCCCGTCATTTGGATAATCGGGGAAAGGGGGGTAAAATGTATTCAGCAGTTGACCCCATACATTGTATTCTCATTATCATTATTATTACTGTTTCCTATTAACCACGTTTTCTAACAATGGATTTCATAGTTAATCATTTAGGACAACTCGCTTTAAATATGACAACCTATTAATTGATATAATTGTTAATTAAAATCGTCTTATTATATAAATTAAAACTAATGAAGACTGAAAAATTACAAATCTATCGGTACCTTGTTCGACTTTCAGTTCATTGGCATTCAGGAGAAAGAAGCATTTTACATAAAAAGAAAGAAAGGTAGAAAGATACTCAGTTTTTAATATAAGTAGATAGTTTGTTTCAAATAAAACCAATGCGCTATTTTATGTAGGTAAACTAAGTTGAAAACTACGGCATCTTCCTCAATGTACACCAATAGTAATTAATTCTATAAAAAAATCTTTCTAAGATTAAAATGAAAGATAGAGAGGAAAAAAAGACGTGTACTGTAGCATTTTTTTACATTTAGACTGTATGACATTTTTTTGTTTTCAAAAAATCTACAAGTATTAAAATGTAATCTTTCAACAGTTACGCAGGCCCGTCATTTTCGCGATCAGGGAAGGGGAGACATCGCCTACCCCCCCCCCCCCGACTTTAAGTAATTAATGTATTAATATAGAAGTGGGAGTTGTTTTTCCTGTTTTTGGTACAATTTACATTGAATACACGCACCTCTGCTCCTGAAAAAAATCGAAACAATGGGCCTGTGTACAGGGCAAATGTTTTGTAGATGACAAAGTGTAATCGAACACTGTTTCGTTTTTTTCTGATTTGCGAGAGAAACGTTTCTGAATTATTTTCTCATATTTTAATATCCCTTGAGACACTTTTTCCATTAACAAAAAAGAAAAATAATACCACGTATTTAACCCATTAGTGCCTGACATTTTTTTTCCAAAGATATTTTGTTTTCTGGTCACAAACAGTGTTTAATAGACAGGAAAAATAATTAAAAAAATGTTATGTAAAAAAAAATATTAAGGAAAGAAAAATCGTCCGTTAAAAGTTACGATAGACCCCAGAGGGTACATACTTTTTTTACTAATTTTTTTTTCTTCCTACGGTATATTGTATAAAAAGACATTCTATAAGAAGAGATAAAATTAGTAATTAACATAAACTGGGAAGCTGGGAGTAACTTTGAAAACTCAGCTTTTTTTCTTCAGATTGTGACCGATGTAATTTTTTATAAAGATCATATTAAAACTGCTACAGAACATACTTTAAAATTGTTATGTGCTGCAATCTGTTAATAACGAATTGAAACAATACCAAGGTACTCATTGAACACTATTATTTGGTTGAAATGTCCATTTGGAGGAAATTCAGACCCTTTTTTGGACCGTCCCTAAAAAGGGATGCTAGGCATTAATGGGTTAAAACCAACCAGATTAAGCATGAAATAAAATTTATTTAAGGCTCAATTTAAACGAATGGTTAATACTTGAGATGATATGAGATGAGGTTTCTGAAAAGGAAGCAGACATACTAAGCTGAAGTTCAAATAATTTGTTCTCTTTTTTACCTCCAGATATTCTAACCAAACCTAATCACTTACAGCTCAGTAATCCAAAATGTATGCCTTTTTTTTATTTTTTTATTCTGCTCTTTTAAGGGGTCACGACGCACACGTACCTCAAAATGACCAAACAACAAACATTTTTTTATTACTTAAGAAGTTATGAGTGACTTTAACCCTTTAAGCGGTTTGCCCGTAGGGTGTACGTGCTACCCGAAATTGGCCTCATCTGGTTTTCCCGTACGGCGTACGGGGATCGATATTTTCAAATTTCCTTTTCTGGTTTTCCCGAACTGTTCGGAAAATTGTAAACCTCAAAATTCACAGTAAGTGTGAGAGAAATTTTTGCATAATTTATAAACCATTCATTACTGCATGCAGAATGTACTTGAAAAAAGGAAGTATTTCGGGATTTTGTGACCAAAATTGTAAAATAAAAAATATTGTAAAAGCATTGAAAACGAAAAATTTTTTTAAAAAATTCTTTATATTCTTATTCTGTTAAGTATGGTACTTAACTATATGCAATAAAAAAATATGCCTTTTTTGGAAGCATTTCTGGTAAAATAATTGACCGTTTAAAGGGTTAAGACGTGCGCGCTATGTGTTCCAATAGAAAAGCAAAACTTTAAGGTGCTTTTTCTCGATGATCAGTTTTTAGTGTTTCCATGTAGCTGAAATCGCTAATAATACTTTTCTATTAAAAATACAGCTTTAAAATAATATTTTTTGTATTCAAGAAAATGTATTTAATAAAACTGTGCATTGAATAAGCATTTTATAAACTATTAAATTTTTAGAGCTGGTTAAAATTCTAAAAACAAAATTTTCTACGATTTTTTTACGATTTTTTACATAAAAGTACACAAAATATTTTCAAATCAATATATACAAAAATGAATGCACAGATTTTTAGGGGTGATTCTTGTGATCATTTATCAAAAAGAAATTTTGAAATAAGTGCAAAAACAAAAAAGCCAAAGTTTTTTAAAAATTGAAATTTTCTTAAATTTTTCAAATTTTCAAAAAAAGTTTTTAATGTTTGAAAATGAATTTTTGATTTTTCAATACGCGTCGAAACAAAGGTTTCAAAGAATTACATCTTTCATGTAAATTTCCAATTTTCTCTTTCTCTCTCTTTCTATTTTGTTTTATTTATTAAGTCATTACGCATATATCATTAAACTTAATGTTATAGAAGATTCTACACCCTCTCACTGTTTAAACTAATGTAGAATTAGGACAAAAATAACACTTTAAATCACAAAGGTTCCCAAAGTGGTCTACAGGGACCCCCAGTGGTGCCCCTGAGTTAGCAAGTGGTCCGTATAAACAAAAGAAAAAGTGGGGGGTCAACATTATGCAAATAGGGTTCCATGAGTCAGGATCATTTAGTAGCAAAAAATCTGAGCAACAGCCTGCATAGGTCGGAATATTTAAAAGCATGTTTCCCAAATCAAAACCTAAATATTAAAAATTTGCTGTTGATGCACTAAATTTACCCCCATTAAAAAGTCTTCTATCTTGATTTCTATTATTGCAGTGTTTGCTTAGTTATGGAACGAAACCATAAGGCGGGGGTCCAAGAGAAACTGGAAAACATGGCAAGGAGTCCACGGAGCAAAAAAGTTTGAGAACCCCTGCTTTAAATAAAAACAGTGATTAAACATCTAGTATCTCAGGTCATTTTACTTTGAATCAATTTTGATCTCACAGCAAACGGATTATCCTACAAGAGTCGCAAAGCAAACCAACCATGGAAATATTCATTTATCACTGTCTTTTGTTGATTCTACCTGTAAAAATATTCTTTATCATTTAAATAAGTAATCAACTTAAAACTATGATATTATAAGTGCAGTTTTTTTTTTTTTTTTTGAAACATTGTTGTAAGTTTGATCGATTTCTTAGTGCATATCATGCAATCGAGCAGCAACCAGATATCATCACACAACGAAAGAAAGTCCTGAAGTTTTAAAGTAGTATCTAGTTGAAGGAAAACTTTTAAGGATTTCCTTTTCTATTAATGTACATTATGGTGATACAATTTTAACCCCGACGCTACAAGAAAGGGAGTATAAGTTTAACGCACTCTGTCTGCGGCACTCTATCGCTAAAATTGATGTTGTTTTTACAGTATAATGCAGCTAATTTTATAGTAACAAACTGTAACAATGGGGGAGTTTCCGAAATTTCAAAAGTATTTATTTCTGAAAGAGCATGCTTCAAAACATAGGAATTGACCTTTTTTTTTTATTTTTTGACACAGTTATATATTTTTTATGAATTATTTCAACCAGTTTTTCAGATGCTATTCCGAAAAAAAAACGCATGACGTCAGTGGTGCACGTAAGCGCGAAATCTAATTGGTTGTAGTGAGATGACGAAGGTCGTGACGTCACAGATTCCTGCGAATGGACAACTCAAGTCAAGCAAAATGGTGTTATTAGTGGAAAGAGAGCTGTTAGGTGCACCACTGACGTCACAAAAACCACGCCCCGTTTTTAAGGTAGGGTATTTAAAAAAAGTAATGAAAAAAAACATTGCAAAAATTAAAGTATTTTCCGGGCCCATGTTATTTTTTTAAATCATTCTATCAATTTCAGTAACAAAAAGTAGTACTTTTGACTGAAGGAAACTCCCCCATTGCTAATTTTACAGTAATGAACTGTAAAATTGTTAATTTTATAGTACTAAGCTAAAATTGCTAATTTTAGTCATAAACTGTAAAATTGCTAATTTCACAATGTATTACCACCGTGCATTTTACAGTTTTAAACTGGAAATTCAGCTGCCAGTATTATATTATTGTTTTTACCGTATAATACAGCTAATTTTGTGGTAATAAACTGTAAAATTTCAGCTTTACAGTAATAAGCTGTAACATTTCTACTTTTACAGTTTATTACTGCGCATTTTACAGTTTTAAACTGGTTTCTGCTGCCAATATTATACTTTAAAAATAACTTTATTTTTCGCCTTGTATACAGATTGAACATAATTTATTTATTTATTTATTTTATTTCATTTTTTTTTTTTTTGAAAGGAGAGTTCGTCAAGAATATTTTTAGCTAGGTCACGTCTTTGGATGACATTAACTAACAAAGATATTAATTTTTAAAAATTGGCACGTTTTTCGTGATTTTTGAAGTGAAAACATACCTAAAATTCTGAAATAGTAGCACCAAAAGAAATTAAAAAAAAAAAGCATTACAGACACGATGGCATAAGGATGCCTAAGCAAAAGTGCTCCTATCATAGGGTAGTCGCTTTCAATAATGGAGATTTTGTTGATTTTCCTGCAGTTATTTACATGTTAAAGAAGAAATTTAGCAGAAACCAGCAAATATAGTGCAGTTTTCTATCAGAATTTTTCAAAACATAATTCTGAAAGATACGTAATTTCTTAATCGCATTTCCTTTTTTCGTGAAAACGTCGAAATTAAATCGAATAGGCTTCATTTGCGAGACATTTAGACCTGCTTCTAATTTCCAAAAAACTACAGAACAATTGCCAATTTTTGCAAAATTTAAAAATAGCTGCAGAAAACTACAGTTTTACGCAGTTACTTGAACTTCAAATCGTGACAACTCTATGATTGGATCAATTTTGTTTCTATAGCTATATTCCATTGTGTTAGTAATATTTTTATATACATTTTTCGGATAAGATTTTTCTTATAAGAAGACTCGATGAGGGAAAATCAACCTAAGTCGGATCCTGCCGGACACCTTGTCTCGTGGTCAGAGAAGTCTGAATCGGATGAATCCTGGCTCGGGCATGGTTGTTCTTTCTCTTTCTCTTTTATCATTTTTCTTTCTCTATATGCGAATGTATACTGTGAATGCCTGCCTGCCCTATAAACGGGGCATGTATGTTGAGCTAAATCGGACTTCCACATAAATAGTGTTGGTCAAAACGAAGCTGTAATAATTCTGCCTTAAATCTGAGTAGATACATGTACTCGAGCTCGGACACCCGAGTGGTACCAGTAACAGCAACACAAGAAGTCGGATCTTAGGCTATATGCAAAGTGAAAATGCTTGCAGATCACGAGAGTTAGGTGAGGGAGGGCAACTAGAAGGCGATAGCCCCCTAGTGGTGTCAAAACAAGGCTAAAATTTGCAGGACTAGTGGAGAATCCGCAAAGAGGACTACAGTCGCTGTATCGCTTCTGTTAAAGGCCATCTTTCCTGAAATTGCCAAAATGAAACACACGTATAAAAGTATAAAGAGAACAATCAACAACTTCCTCTCCCCTACCCCAGAGTTTATCGAACCTTCCCCAAAAGTAGGAAAATGATTAGAACAAAAAGAAAAGTATCATCTGGCCAATCATAATAATTGATCAATTCAGGCTCGAAGTTTCGCACGCAGCAGTGGCAACGGCAATTGGCGCGCGACTTTCTTATTGTTTCGCTTGGTCATTTTGGCGGGCAATCACAGCGGAGCCGTGAGTCACGTCTCGTGCACGTGCAAGTGCCCAAATAGTCGGTTTCGGGAAGTCAGAAAATTACGAAGTATTTTCACGAAAACTAAATTAATATGAAAAGAAAAAAAAAGAAAAACGGCCGAAAAATCCCTGCGACCCTCGGCGATGTGGACAAACATTAAATACCTCCAACTTTCCAATAATCGCCTACTTTTTTCTGGGGTTAAAATCGTGTTTTTCCACCACGTTCCGCCAACACTCGCTAAGTGATTTCAAATTGTTCCTGCGGTGGGCTTTTTCTGGGGTTATGAAAAAACGAGGAACTTACACCCAGTGGCATGCTCAGCCTATTAGCTCCAGCGAAGCCTTCAACCCTTTAAGTGGGTGGACCACGTGTTATTATAAACGGTGCAGTGGCAACGGCCGGTAAGGCACACAAGCTGAACGTCTGTCACGGGTTATTGATGACCGTCAATCAATACCTACCTTCCTACCTAATGATAGGATTGCTGTTTGGCGTGTTTTCCATGGGTTCCGGTATTCAAATGAGGCTCGCCAAGAACCCATATTGCTTGCTTCTCGCGGTCTCTGTCGTGTTGCACGGAGTAGAGATACATAGTACTTATAGCTTAAGACATAATGAGTGTTTATAATGATGATATAAAAATCCTATAAATCGGCAATCAAAAACGCTTTCTGCTGCGACCTGAAGGATAAACTTTTCCTGCACCCTGTTATTTGTTGCCACAGTTGGGGATGGCTTCGGCTTTGTCCCTCTGGCGTGCGTTGAACTGGACTGGGCATGCGAAGACTTAAGAGGGTCAAGAAATGATGTTTTAATAAATGGGGAAAGAATTTAGAAGCTTAAGGAAATTCATTAATCAATAAATACCCCGTTAATTCGTGATTCTGCTGCACGATTTTTCGGAATTAATAGAAATTGGCGTCTAGTGAGTAGGTGGTTTTGGAAATAAAGCTTTCAAAAATTAATAATTTTTAAAGCCTGGTCGTAACAAAAAAAAAAAAAGAAAGAAAAATCCTTCTATTAAAAGCAAACCCCTAAGCTTCAACGCTTGCTGATCGATTTGTCAGTGTTTAGGAGAAAAGATTCAAAATGAAGTTTTAAATACAAACTCAATAGGAAAAGGCCAAATAGAGTATACCGACTAGTGAACAAACACCTCGTAGTTTTCATGAAAAAATAGTGCTTCAAAACATTTTTCTTAGATAAATCGGCAGAAATAAATTCTTCCTACACATTTACAGAGAGAAATTGACTAGAAAATGCTGCATTTGTCCACTGATAGGGGTGTTCATTCACTGCGCTTGGGCACTTTTTTTCGCTTTAACCCCCCATAAAACCTGATGCAGAACCGTTAAAGCTCTCCCATTTTTTTCTGTAAGATAGTTACATGTACCAGCTAAAATGCCTTTACCGTCTGGTGGAAAATGCTACAATTTTTAACGACGGTATAAATTTTTGAAATTGTAAATTCGCTTTGGTGTTCATCCACTGGTCGGTCTCAAATATTTTCCGGATCGGTAGATAGAGTGGCTCCATTGACGGAATACCATTAAATCGCTCGGATCCGAACATCTGGTAAACTGAATTTCCACAAATCCAAAAGCGACCGAGAAGAAATTTAGTGACTTTTTTAAGGTTTAAAACTTAGACTAATTTGTATATTATGCACAATGCACATTAGTAGAGTACTTGTGCTGTATGTTTATTGGCTTATTACTTATCCTCTTCTTTTTTTTAATCCTTTATGCCCAGAAGGGACTCAGAAGTCCCACTTATAATAATTCAGTATTATGAATCCTAATGGTCTGGAGTCATGCTGGTACTTGAAAGTACCATTCCTTCTACTTTGCTCAGTGGCCAACAGGTGGTACTTGCGATCGGTAACAGTTTTCTGGGGCTCCCTAAGGCGTAGGGGGCCTTAGACCCTGCTGATTTTCAAAATTTTTATACTCAGTATCTATGTTTGATGCATTTTTAACTACAAAAACTAAAAAAATATATAAAAATTCATTGCTAAATCAATTCGGGATATAAAGGGACGACCACCTTACCACTGTTTATATTCTACGTCAAGGGCGGAGCTAGAAACGTTTCAAAGGCTCTTGATTTTATTACTTACCCGTTACTATAGGTATATTAGTTTACAAACATTGACCACGTATGTTTTGGACTTCAATTAAGGAACGTTTCCGGAGGACAGCCCTAAACCTGCCTTTCGTTACCATCAAGCATTGTTCAAAAATTCCTTTTTTAATACGCTTTTATTAGTTTCACACGTGGGTTTGTTTGTACGTATGTTTGTATGTAACTCTGAATAAAAGATAAAATTCACGTTTTTTGCAGATATAAAAGTAATATATTCAATACTATTATTAATACTAAAGGCTAAACTATATTAAATGCTGATGTGTTATAAGTGCATGTAAACTTGGCGGATATTCAATAGTTTTGAATACCAGAGGGAAATCAGTTTGAGTATCATGAAATATAGTTTAACCTTTAGTTTTAATGAGATAGTTTTAAGTATATTATTTTTATATATGTACAGAAAAAACTCTAAACGTGTAATTTTTAGTTTTTTTAACTATAATTAAATTATTTTAAGCTTCAATATTAAAAATTTACCAGTAATGAGTCTTTCAAGGGAGGGGAGAACGCCCCCATCACCCTACTATATAACCATAATAGTAAGAAGAAGAAAACATGTCTCCCATATGATTTGAACTTATTTACATATTACTCCCTTTTACAAAAATATTTTTGTCATTTACGTCTTTTTGTTTCTCAAATCGTCAATTGTATTTTTTCTTTAAAAAAGAAATTGGATTTTCTGGTTATAAACAAAAGTTGTGCAATTACTGTAAGTAAATACTGAAATACAAGTTAGCAGAAACAAATTATCCTGTAAATATTCATGCCTATTAGGTGAAGAAAATCAAAAGAAACGCAAATACTTATTATCTGCGAAAAAACCTTTCAAAACTCGAAACAGGAGTTTAAAAACAAAACTCGAAGTTCAGGAGCATTCTCTGAAGAAATATTGGCCAATAATTAAGACAAATTGATGTGAATTCGGTAGCATTTAAATATTTTATGCGATTACAAGAACTGTTGGAAATATGTAATTTCCCCAAAGTGATCAAAGAAATCGGTTTTTCACACAGTCGTTCAAACAAATCGCGGAATTGTGAATAATTCGAAGGCCTACCTTATTACCAATGCCCTCTTGGGCGCTAATCTAAGAAATGGTTGGATGTTTTGCAAACATTCAAACCACCTTTTAACATATTTTCTGGCGTTAACTCTTTTTGCAGCTTGCGCAGTTTAATTTTTTGAATTTAAAGTAGGCTCGCTGGTTCTTTTGCGATATAAAAACCAGTCGCGCAAAATTTTCAAACGAAGACGAAACGATTTCTGCTGGAAACTTCTTTTTTTTTTTTTGCTTTGGTTCGGATAATACGATGCTTATTGAATTTAGTTATTCTCTTGGTATTTGAAGAAAATTTTCCCGCCAACTTTAGGATTTGGCATGATTAACTTCCTTATACATGTCGAAAACAGAAACTCACGAACAAATAAATAACAACTGACTTGACATTTACTGCAATACAATCATGCAAAAAAATGCCACGTGCTCATTTATTATATTCGCTCCATCCCATGCAATACCATTAATTCGATTAACTTGCGTCTCAATTATCTCTAGTTGAGAGCGTTCGATTAAGGAAAAACATGGCGGAGTGGGAGGAGAGTAGAGTTGTCGCTCTTCTTCTTCCTCTTTGATTAGCATTCCGGTTGCCATTCGAGCCCAATAAATTTCGCTACTAAGTTACCAGTTACCTGGTTGTTACTCCCAATAAAAATGTAAACACATCGGTCTAAAAGGACAGCAAAATTGCTCCTTACTTTAAATGAGTATTAAGTTACGTAATTTCTCAAAGATTTCCGGATTATAATGTTTTCATGTCGTGACAAGTTTTGCGCCTTAAGAAACGCATCAACATGTACGAATATTTTTCAGTGTACCGAATTTCTAAGAAGTAATGCATTGTCAACGTCAAAAATAAAAATCTGTTTTTCTAAAAATTAAAAGTAAAAAGTAACAATATTAGAGCCTGCAATTAAACCCATTAAGTTTTCAAAAACAATGATATATATATATATATATATATATATATATATATATATATATATATATATATATATATATATTTTTATATATTTTATGAAATCATAGGTTTTTAAATAAGTAGACGTAGAAGAAAAAAATAAGTTTTTTCTATACAAACTAGTACTCAGCGTAAAATGGAATCTAGATCATTCGAACATGTGAGTTCATAAATTTTGTAACAAAATGATAAAAATAAAATTTAAAAGTTTAGAAGATATCATTTTCTGGGTCGAGTGAACCTTTCAAAGAAAAATATTTAAGACGTCATTAATAGTCCAAGAGCTAACAACGTCGAAAAAAGACCAATTTTAAGACGTCTGGCTCTCTAATATATCTTTCCGTATGCTCTTCTACACAGCATGTCGCGTGTCTGGCAGCCGAGAGAGGTTGCGTTTTTTACTGCGCATCACCCTTGTACTGGAAAAATAGTAATTTTTAATTCATTTTAGAGCAATTCCTCATCTAATTAGTAGTGAGGTCAAAAAGTTTCACCACTACCTCTCCACTTTCGATTTTAACAAAATTCGGTGTGAGAACGCATATGACGAAATAAGTAATCCTAGCCAATTTTTAGATTTCTACTTCGAAAATTGTACAAAATTCAGAGCTGTGAAAAAACTTAAAAAGTGAGTTTTTTTTAATTATAGCTGAATAAATACTCAAAAATCATTATAAATTTCAAAAATAGAGCTTTCCATTGATGTATTACATGACATACTTGCGACAAGTATAGGCTTCTAATCTAACAAAATGGCTAAAGAATCACTATTTTTACCAGTAAAAATGGGATGGCCAAGATATTTAAAACTTAGTGCTAAAACTTTTCTTGAAAATAGTCATCCGTTAATCAGGGCCGGATCAAGCCAAGATGGTATCAAAGAGATTTGGTGCCCCTCTCGCAAGAAAAGCTGCTGATTTTCAGAGTACTAGCTCCCAAACAAGAGGATAGAGAGGAATTTACCGAATTTTGGTGCCCTTAGAATTGTGGTGTCCAGGTCCATGAACCTGTAGGACCGTGCGTTAATCGGGTCTTGTCGCTATTTACAACTAATAGCCAGAGCTAGCCACCAAACTCCAGTAGTTTACCGAACTTACCGTACACTGCCAAAAATGAACTGTTGTTTTTACAGTATAATACTTGCAGCCGAAGTTCCACTTTAAAACTGTAAAATGCACAGTGATAAACTGTAAAGCTAGAAATTTTACAATTTCTTACTGTAAAGTTAGTAATTTTACAGTTTATTGCCGTGAAATTTAGCTGTTTTATACTGTAAAAACAGCAGTATAATACTGATAGCAGAGGTTTCAGTTTAAAACTGTACAATGTACGGTAATTGATTAAAATAGGCACTTGTACAGTTCATCACTATAAAAGTAACAATTTTGCAATTTAGTAGTGCAAAATGAGCAATTTGACAGTTTATTACCGTAAAAATTAGCTCTATTATGTTGTAAAAACAACATTCATTTTTTACAGTGTAATAACTAATGGCCTTCCACAGCTTACAATGAGAAAAAATGAATTTACATTACAAGCAGTGTAGCAAATTTGCATTAAAAATAAATTTTGGAGTAATTTTTCACGGCGCTTAAAAAAATATTATTTTAGATATTACTAAGAAAATATCAACTTCAACGTCAACTGTACGGGTAATAGAAAAGCATATGAGTCATTATTAACTTTCACTCTATAAGATTATGCTTATGTTCTACGATCAAAACTCCAACTTTCAATAAAGCTCTCACATACCATCAGCAATTTTATCTTCAGTTCAGCACACAATTCGGAACAACAAACAAATCTCACGATTTCACACCTCATTCTATTTCCATAACTAGCAAAACAAAAGAAATCATCATCTAGTATCGCGGCGAGATCGACTGCAAATATTTAAATCTGTATCAGAAATCGTGATCGCCGATATATCAACAGCACAGGTGTTAGAACGATAAATAGATTCACGGTGCTCCACAGCGGAGATTGTGTTCCATCCAGACCCCAGCGTGGATTCGATTCGTAATCTCCACAATCGTAATAACATCCAACCCTCACGAATTTCAAGGTGTGATTGTGGAGAGAAAATGGCAACTATTATTATGTAATATATTATAAAGCGAGTTGAAGTTAGAGTTTTGTTTTTTGCCTCTTATCGTTTTTCGCAGCTATTCTTTGGATCTCTTGCTTGTTTTGTTCTTTTAGCTAAAGAAGTAGCCAAGCGGTGAAATAATTTTGGGGTGATTGTTGCAGCTTTCTCATCTTGTTTCTCTTTTTGTTTGCTAACTCAAGCAGTGTTTGCTAATAAAGCGTTTTAACATTTGCATTTGCTTATATTTCTGCGAAACCTGTGGATTGTTTAAAAAATGCATTTGCTGCACTTAAGTTCCCGTTTTTCTTTCTGTTTCTAAATGATCTTGCTGCTACGAGTATTAATAAGCTTACATTTATATGTTTTTCTTAATTTCTTTCCTTTTTGTTTTTTTCATTTCGTCACTTTATTACTTCGCTCATTTGATACCTCTTTCAATTTTTTATTAACAACTCGCCTCCAAATGATTTGAAAAATATCTAATGATCTAACATTTCTTTAAAAAAAAAAGTGGCAGCCTACGTTAATGACGTGCGTTCAGAACAAGACAGAGACGTCTCGTGTCAACCATAACCAATACATCCACATACAATACATAATGAATGTTGCTCAAGTTCCCGATTTTACTAAAACAATATGAATATTACTTGAAAACAATCGCTTGATTACTACACCCATTTGATATCTCTTTCAATTTTTCATTAACAACTCGCCTCGAAACGATTTGAAAAATAACAAACATAAACAAATATATCTTTAAAAACCTGGCAAATTACATTAATGGTTCTAACACAGAGGCCTCTCGTGTCAACCATAACCAATACGTTCACATTCATAATGAAGGTTGTTCGTCCCAGCCTTTACTACTGTCTGATCTTCTTAGCTAAAACCTTCCACGCATTTACGCATGCGTCAGGTCTTCTAAGATTCGACCAAAATAAGTAAGGTAAGATAACAACGGGAAGAACAATAAAAAGCATTTCGAACCGTATCAAACAACGTGGAGCGATGCTGATTTCAAATACATGGTATAGTTAAATGTGTCAAAAGGATATTGCAAATGAAAGTTTTAAACTGAAAACTTCGGAAAGTTATCACCCACAATCTATCTACCTTTTTTTAAGGGGAACTGTTCGTAAGTGCTAGGTGCGGCTTTCCTGGACAGACAGTAAAACTATATAAATATTACATGAAACCAATCGCTTTATTACATCGCCCACTTGATATCTCTTTCGATTTTTCATTAACAACTCGCCTCCAAACAATTTAAAAAATAATAACATACCCAGGTAGCACAAAAAACGTTTAAACGTTTTTAATCCGTTGTTACAACGTTAATAACCATTTTGCAACCTTTAAGAAACGAATTGTTCTACTTGGGATAACATTTTTTTAAAAACCTGGCAACCTGCGTTAATGGCTCTAACACAGAGACCTCTCGTATCAACCATAACAATACGTCCACGTACATAATGAATGTTGTACATTTCCCAGCCTTTACTAAAACTGTATGAATATTACTTGAAAACAATCGTTTTGTTACTTCGCCCATTTGATATCTCTTTCAATTTTTCATTAACTACTCGCCTCCAAACGATTTAAAAAATAATAATATAACATTAAAATAAAAAAAAACTGGCAAACTGCGTTAATGGTTCTAACACAGAGACCTCTCGTGTCAAGCACGACAATACGTCCACGGCAGTAACAAATGGATTTTCGGGCCGGCGGTACGGAAGAAACGCGCTCGAAATCGTCTGCGCCTCACCCCCAGCACTCCCCAAAGCGCCGATGATTACAGAGTGCTGCCAGCTAACGCTGCAATTCTCCAATTTGGGTTCCGACCACTTTCCGTCTTATCAGATTAGCTCGTCTCATCAGATTATTTCGTCTCATTTCAAATTGCCCTGACGCGAGAATTCGTTCGGCGTCTTCGGGGAATAGAACGTCGAGATTTAAGATGCGTTAAGGCAGAAACAACTTGATTAGATCCAGTGAGAGCGCTGCTTCTTGGCCTATTACCGATATGCGCATGAAATACGAGGTGTTTTGACCCTGGACAATTCACTAATTCCCAAATTGATACTTGGATTTAATCAATTTTTGCTTGAGAGAAAGGTGTTTTCAGTGTTGGGAAAAAATTATAAGGTAAAATGAAAAACATCATTATTTTTTTCAAGTACAGGGTGATTATAATTGAAGTTATACTGTTTACACCTACGTAGTGCACTATCTAATAAACGTATGTCATTGAAAAGTGGTATGTATGGACCAAAGAGAAAAAGTTAATGAGAAAATAATAGTCCTTTTTTTTTTTTTTTAATCAGGTGCAAGTCTTCTTGTAGTTTCGATCAATTGCAATTTTCATTTCGAGCTGCGGCAAATAATTGCACTGCTGATAAACAAGCTGTATAACGCTCTGAAGATGTAATTGCAATAACAAGGAAGCACGTTGAACAAATTGTGTCATAAAAAGTTTTTGCTCGTAAATTGCTGCTTTTCCTTGATTACTCAATCTGTTTGAGTTGCTGTGAGAATTTTACGCATTAAGAGATGCGTATATCCAATAAGAAGGATCAACTTAAAAAAAACAAGAAGTTGTGTCAAGAACTTAACGAGCCTACTTTCCCGTATATCGACATCGGCATTCTAGCATCTGATCAATATTCTTTTAATTATTTGAGACTGTAAATTATGTCAAACATACATTTTTAGCACATAATGTTGATTTCTAAAAACAAAATATGCCTATCTCATCTCATGAACTACGCATGTAAAAAGTAAACAAAAGAATAAATAAATATGTTACATTTTTTAAACAATGCATCTACTATAATTCTTAATTAGAAAACTCCTTAATTGTTTTGAAAATATCGACTTTATTCTAACCGGGACTCTTAGACACGCGTCACTTGATAAAACTTTTATTCTCAATGTAGACCTTGCAATGCCGAGCAACGCAGCTAGTCTATTTAGTAAACTTCATCAAAAGACAAAACGAATCATATATATCCTCAAATAGAGCCCGATTTTCATTTCAGGTCATAACTGATACACCAGTAATGAAATTGAAATGAAAGTTGATCGCCGACGATATTTAACGACCTCTCGCCCCCCACCAAACCACACTAAATCACGGCAAAGGGTGATGTCCTCAAACTCAAATTTGTCCAATACCCAAGATCTGAGCTGAAGTGTAAACAAACCTCTTTGGTCCACTTCGGAACACAATAGAACATGCGTCATCCGCCCCCTTTTAGAACATCTGGACCCCTATAGAAGAAAAGGAGCAAACGGAAAAGGGAGAGAATGGAACGTCTCTTTGACAAACGTATAAATAACCAGGACTGCTGGAACGGCACGTTCTTAATCCACACCGGCGAGCCGCCGTGAAATTGGAGGGCGGCCATTTCTGGGATTTCAACCATTATGGACAACGGGAACTGCTGAAATAAGCTGCTGAAGTGTGAAAGCTCAAGAAGCAATGGCCATATGGCGTGATGGTGTACTATATTGTCCTTTTCGTAATCAATTGATGAACAGAAATTTTCTCACTTAAGATGATGGTGGGAATTGTCTTTAAAGTGAATATTACGATGCAAGACGCAAGGGCGGATTCAGCTTCTGGTTCAGGAGGGGGTCATTTTTGGAAAGGGAGGGGTCGCAATGCAATTTTTGGGTTAAAACAGATGTTTTAGCGGTTTTTTAGAGCTATAAGTCCCAAAAATGCAGTTTTAGGCTATATTTTGCGGTTTAAGGAAGGGATCATGACCCCCATCAGAAACTTTGATCTTCAATTTCTCTATTTCATAAGTACCATCCACAATTTAACTGGTATTGCATCTATTTGCTTAAAACCAAAGAAAACCTTCTGAAGGACTATATATTTACATCAAAATAATCAACTATTAATAATTGTGAAAACCAGTTAAAGTAAATCAATATCATCTGGTTAACACTGGTCTTGCCACTTCGGGCATAAACGACGTGAGAAATGCTGTATTCTGGCAATTATCAAACAAAATTCTAGAGAGAATATGGACACCTGTTATGGTCAATTTTCAATAAACAGTTTAAAATATAAAATTCAATGTGGTAAAGTATTAAAAGTAAAGTAAGATAGTTCAAGCTTTCAAATAGTATATTATATTTTATATTTTGCTAACATTGAAATTTTGATGCTCAGGTTGACATTTTGAGGAATCGCACAACTATTATTCCTGCTAAATTACCATGATATAGTTTTTTCTCGTTTTAATACAACAGTACATTTGTGGTTTAAATGCCTAAAATAAGTTTCAATTATATACTCTTAGAAAGTTGGATCAGAATTATCTGATGAAAAATAGTCAATCAAACGCGAACGAACCTTCATTCCTGGCCTTTCTAACTCAACTTTCTATCCAATCGTGCCACTGCATCTAAGTTTTCGGGTGCTATTCATTGAATTAATGTAGTAAAAAACGAAAACAAAGGTTTGTTTTGGACACAAAAGCATCTTCAGACAGTGGGTCTATTTTGCGTCAATAACCGGCATCGTAACCTTTAAAATAAAGGGTAAATAATGGAGTTAGATAAAGAAATAAGGAAGTGTTCTTATGTGTTAACATAAAACAAGCCAGAGAAAAATATTAAAATATGACTGCAGTACCGTAAAGTCGGGTTACTTGGACCCACAAGGAGGTTACTTGAGCCCACAGTAAAATGATAAAATCTGGGTTTGGTACTAGCATTATAGACTGCAGAATGCTTCTACCTAGAGGAGAAACGAGGAACTACGTGCAAGTCTTCAACTAATAAGTACCAAACATAGATTTTATCATTTTACTGTAATGGGCTCAAGTAACCCCTTAGGGTCCAAGTAACCCGACTTTACGGTAGCTAGAAGCAAAAAACAATTTGAATCAAAATTTCCCGAAGACATATAACCTTTTAAAAAATACACCAATTCAGTTCAAACTAATTGTATCATATAAAATTATGGAGGTATGTAGACGTTATTTCCATATTTGTAATGCAATAAAAGCAGTTTTGAATAACTGAAGAGACCTCATTTAAACCAAGCAACACATTTTATTTATGAAACAACGATTAAATAAAAAATTGCAATTTTGAAATATCGTGCATAACAAGTGCGTGCTCAAGCTACAGTTAAAGTTAATTGTTACGTCATGACCGCAACAAACTAAATGTTCAAATACATTTGTTAGTAGGTGAAAAGCATTCGTACTTCACTGTAAAAAACTAGATGTTGTTTTACAGTATAATACAGCTGATTTTACAGTAATTTTACAATAATAAACTAAAATTACTAGTTTCAAATTTTATTTACTGTGCATTTTACAGGATAATACAGCTAATTTTATGGTAGTATAGCTAGTTTTAGAGTAAAGGACTGTAAAATTGCTGGTATTACAGTGGAAAACTGTAAATAGCTAGTCTTAAAGGTTATTATGGTTCTTTTAAAGTTTTAAACTCTGGAATCTCTGCTGCCAGTGGCAGCTTATTTTTAATACTCTTTTATTAGTTTCACTTGGTTGTATGTATGTATGTATGTAACTCTAAATAAAAGATTAAATTCACCTTCTTTACAAATATAAAAGTAATTAATTTAATACTATAATTAATACTAAAGGCTTGATGTCTTATAAATGTTTCAGTTGTTTATATGTAACTCTGAATAGAAGGTAAAATTCACGTTCTTTGCAAATATAAAAGTAATGTATTTAATACTATTATTAATACTAAAAGCTAAACTATATTACATGAAGATGTATTATAAGTGCATCTAAAAGCGTGTTTTTTAGTTTTTTTTAAACTAATTTAAACATTATATGCAGTGTTCTTTTGATAACTGAATATTAATTTCCATTTAGAAGATACGCTGAACCCTAGAAGACAGAGGGAACGTCAATAGAAACCTTCGTGGTGGTAATATATGCGAATTCCCTGTCACGAACTACCAAACGCCAATTTACTGTAGCTATCAATACTCATAAAGAACGTAGGTTAGATGCATATCAAAGCAAGGAATTATTCGACTGGTAATTTTAGCACCATTAAACCCTCTAATATATCTTTAAAATGCAAGGTTTTACGTCTGGCTGGAGTGGAAGATTTACGGTAAGGAATCTGTTTTGAAACACGTGATGAAACCATTGCTGGTGTTGCCATCGCAGTTGCGTTATTAAAACCTGAAAACTTGTCTTGAACCTTTGTTTTGGTTTTTATACATACTGATTTATCAGAGTCAAGGAACGAGATTATTCATTGTAAATTTGCATTAAAACCAGTCTATAGTCTTTTATGTAAGTATGTTTTTCCAACGCCTCCAAAACAAAGCGCCACCTTGCGGCTTGCAGTTATTGGTGATGGATCCAAACTATATTCGAGTTAAATATTTTAATTTGTTACTTTTGGAATTTAAATTTAGAAATCATCGACTTCCCTGGAAATCAACCAGAAACGCATAAAAATTTTAGGTACAACATGTAATGTTTCATTGTGAGCTGCTCCATGTTTCCAGTTGCTTCATCAGATAAACTGAAAGTATTTTTGGTGGTTTACATTGTACTTAGTTTTACTATCACTTATTTCATGCATAAATTAATTTTGAAATAACTAATAAGGGATTGTTTTACAAAAAAAAAATGCACATTTACTTTTGAAATTGCTTGTATTTTACATTTTTTTTCTTTTGAATAAGTCAGTAAAATCTCATTGCTTGTATTGGGAGGTGGTTAACCTTACCCACTCCTCTTATAAACAACATCCACAACAAAAAAATTAAAACATATATAAGGGAACGGAAACAATGTGAAACAGTTAAGATAAAATGCCTGTTTCAAAATGAAAAAATTGGAAACTTATTCCAAAAATCAGTGTACCTGTACATAAAGGAGGAATAATGCATTTTGCAATAAAACTATCGTTGAAAAATTATTTTTAATTTTTGATAGTCATTCTGCATCTTCAAAAAAAGGTGAACATTTTTCACCTCAAAAACCCACGGGGCAAAGTGAAAAATACAATATTTTTGTGATGAAACATTTTCTATTTGATAATTAACAGTAATTTTCATCAAATGAATGCGTAAATAAACGAATAAATGAATTATTAATGAAAAAATAAACGAATAAATAAGTAAACAAATAAATGAATTAACTAATGTTTGAGAAAAAGAAATGAGTGAATAAAATGAAGAATGAATAAAAAACAAGTGAATGTGAATGAATAAACTAGTTAATAAGTAAAAGAATGTGAATAAAGTCATAAATAAAGAAATAAGTACGTGATTCAGTAAATAAATGCATAAACAAACAAAATACACTATTTCACTTTGCACCATCCACTTTGCCTCTCGAGTACTTAATAAATTTCATAGAACATTTAAAATCAAAACATGCCTAATTTAAACTAAATAAGGAATGCATTGGACATCAGAAGATCTCAATTAATAGTTAAAATGATAATTACAAAAATTTTATCATTTTATAATCAAAAGAAATACTTTTGAAAAGCCAAGAATATTACAAGAAAGGTATCAAATTTTGAAAATTGCTTGTATATTTTTTCCGTTGATCTTTGGAGCTATTGATTTTTTGACAGGAATCAACTATATGTTTAGGAACTTAGTTGAAATATTTCTAGATAGGTGGTGCTACAAACTGAAAACATATTTTACCATTTCACTTTGCCTCGCTATTTCACTTTGCCCCACATTCACCTTCTTTTTCTGATCATAAATGAGCTTCATTTCTCTAATTATAGTGTAAAATGTAAACTTCGGAAAAAAACGGCTTGTGCCAGTAAACAAGTTAACTAATGCTTGTAATTAATACTTATAATTCTATAGCATAAGCTCAATATATCAACATAGATCCTGAGTATCTACTGATATATTTAGCTCGCTCAAAAAGTTTTCCAAAAACTGCAACTTTTTTTTTAATCATGGGGGAAAAAAGCTCCGGTTTTACTAAAAATTTACGTTAACACAAAACGTGAACACATATTTAAAACGCTTTAAAATAAATAAACCGAAAATCTCAAATCGTATCATAATTGGGCGACTTTAAATTCCGGCCAGTATGCGTACCTATGAAATGCTTCACTGCGAGTATGGTACCCTTGCCAAAAAGCGACATTTACAGTGACCGTTGCGCGGTGATAGTACAAGCGAAATAACTCAATAAACATTACATACGAGAAGGTTTCTTTGACACAGGAAAAATGCATGAACAGTACTGTACATTCTGGAGATAGGTAAAAGACGTGTGGCCACGAGGCCGTATGAGACCGGGATCAGTTTCCCGAACGGCTCTTTTAAAAGCTAGCTCTTGTATTTTTTTAAAGCTTTAACCAAAGAACTTTACGAATTGTTGCGTATAAAATGATACGAATTACGATAAAAATTAGACAGGGGTTCGCGCCAAACTATTATCAGTTTTGGACTTAAAGTGAGAACATTGAATTATTTTCAAGCAAAAAGCAAGGCAACAATCCCACCATTTTTTTCATCGGATTTAAAATTGTTTGATATAGAATTGTTTGATTTTTTTTTAATGTTTCCTCAATATTTTAAAGTTTTTGATAGGTTTTTAAATGTTAATTTCGGAAAAATGCGTGTATATAGCTTTTGATGTATTATAAGGAGCACATTCAAAAGATTTTAGAGTAAGACCATGAAAGGATCAACAACTATAGCAAATGAGGTAGAACCCTGTTTCGCAATTTTTGGTTAAAAAAAGTTCTGACATTTTATTATTATTGATATTTTTTTAAAGAATTTGTTTTTTCGGATCATGCAGGTTTTAATGTGCTTTAATAAACGTATCAAACTATTAATTAAGACATGATACAATTAGCAGTTATGACTACGAATTTGTTTTAAAATTAAAAAACGTACACAAATCGAACTAAAAGGGATTCATATATCTTAATTCACCTAAGAAAGATAGAAGGACATTAAAAAAACTAATCTATGCATATAAAAATGGATGTATATACATTTGTATATATGTATGTTTGTTCCTTGTACAAATCCAGTTTTCGTCGGATTTTCATCAAACTTGGCACAGAGGTTCCTTGATGCACTAGAATTCACGTCGTTTTGAAATAATAAAAAAAATCTAAAAAGTTCTAAAGTCAACTTTTTTTGCCTCAAAATGGCCATTTTCTTTCAATTTTGAATTTTTAGAATAATAGAGAAAAGCCTTTAAGCGTTCAAATTGATAAAATTTAACACATTTAAATATGAGTATTTTCCAACAAAGATTACGATTAACAATAAATTATCAATTTAACGCTCATCTATTTCATTTTAGCATTAAACAAGTTAGGCATAACGCAATACTGGGCAACGCCAGGTAATAAGCTAGTGACTTACAAAACTACCGTAAAAATAGGGCTTTAATGTCCCGGATTTAAAAATTTTCCACAGGATTGTGCAGAAATGACGTTTGAGCTATTGTTTCATACACTTCTGGTCTTCGAGTTTTTTCAATATCTTCGTTTAAGAATCAATTTAAAATTGCGATATTAACTCAAATTAAAGCTCTCTTTAATTTCTCTTATAAAGTATTATCTATTGATTACATCCCTCTTCAATATAACCAAAGATTACTAAAACCAGGGCTGCAGAGTCGGTGGGAAAATTACAGACTCCGATTCTGAAATTTTAAAGCCCCGAGCTCACAAACCGTGAAGACATATTTAAAATACTTCAAAATAAAGGAACTGAAAATCTCAAGTCTTATCATAATTGAACTACTTTAATTCCGTCCAGTATGCGTAACTATGAAATGCTTCACTGCGAGTATAGTACCCTTGTCAAAAAGCAGCATTTACAGTGACCTGCGCGGTGATAGTGCAAGCGAAATAACTCAATAAACATTGCACACGAGAAGGTTTGTTTGTCAGAGGAAAAATGCATGAACAGTACTGTACATCCTAGAGGGAGGTAGAGGACGTGTGGCCACGAGGCCGTATACGGCTGGGACCAGTTTTCCGAATGGCCTTTTTAAATGCTAGATCTTGTATTCTTTTTAAAGTTTAGCCAAAGAACTTAAATAAAACTGTTACGTATGAAATGAAACGAATTACGATCAAAATAAAACAGATGTTAGCATCGAACTATTGTCAGTTGGTGACTTAAATTGAGAACATTGAATTATTTTCAAGCAAAAAACAAGGCAACAATCCTAGTATTTTTTTCAACGGATTTAAAATTGTTTGGCATATTATTGCTTGATAATTTTTTATATGTTTTCCTAAAAATTTTTAAGTGTTTGATAGATTTTTTTTAACGTTAATTTTGGAAAAATGCTTTTATATTATTTTTGATGTGTTATAAGGAGCACATGCAAAATATTTTAGAGTAAGACCTTGATAGGATCAGTAACTACAGCAAATAAGGTGCACTGTTCTGCAATTTTTGGTTTTAAAAAAATCTGAAATTTTGTTATTATTATTATTTTTTTACAAAAAACCACTTTTTCGGATCATACAGTTTTAATGTGCTTTAATAAATAGATCAAAATATTATTAAAAACATGACACAATTAGCAGATATGGCCAGCAATTTGTTTTATAATTAAAAACGGACACAAATCGAACTAAAAGGCATTCAGATATCTTAAATCACCGAAGAAAGATAGAAGAACATTACTAATGACTTATAAAATACCGTAAAAATAGGGTATTAATGTCTCAGATTTTAAAAATTTTTACAATATTGCGCAGAAATAATTTTTTGAGCTATTGAGTCTTATCATAATTGGGCTACTTTAAATTCCGTCCAGTATGCGTACCTATGAAGTTCTTCACTGCGTTTTGACCCTTGTCAAAAAGCAGCATTTACAGTGACCACTGCGCGATAATAGTGCAAAGGAAATACTTCAATAAACATTGCACACGAGAAGGTTTGTTGGAGGGAAAATGCATGAACAGTACTGTACACTTTACAGCCTGGAGGTAGGGAGAGGACGTGTGGCTACGAGGCCGTATGCGGCCGGGATCAGTTTCCCGAACGGACTTCTTAAAAGCTAGACTCTAGCTTTTATTTATTTATTTATTTATACTGATTTTTTTAATGATATTAAGAATGTTTGAGTCCCGAAAGTAGGTAGCAAATCAATTAATTTATATTTTTACGCAAAACTATCGATATTATCAATTTTTCCAACCATTAAAAGTTTAAAACCATTAGTTGGGGCTAACACCATACTGAATACCCCTTGACTATGAGAAGAAAAAAAAATCCACAACCTCCCCCATACACCGTTACAAAATATCAGAAATATAGTCATATCCTCTGTTAGAGCAAAAAGAGAGCTTTGTACCAGACATGTCTTTTTTCGCTTCAGCCGTTTCCCAAAAAGGGAGCAAGTGAAATTAGACGAAAGTGAACTCACGTAACAAACGACGTTACCGTCAGTCACGCTCAAAACCCACCCCAATTTATTAAGCATCAATAAAATGGCGGCAGTCGTAAATATAATTTTCATTCATTCAGAGGTTCAGTTTTGTCCTGGGTGCCGTTGAAGGGGGGGGGGGGGAGCCCAACGTACCCAGAGTAATAAAGTTATCGTTTCGGCACCGCTATTGTAGTCGGGCTCCGTCTTTGTGGCGAGGAACCCTCCGAGAATCCGCCAATTAACGGTGGGGTTGCTGTAAAAAAGAAACTGGGAGTACCGCCAATGTGGGGGTTGAAATTACTGTGTTCAGCAGGGGCGCCCCAGAGACTTGAATTTTTGGAAGGGGGGAAATTTCTAATTTGCCGAATGAAACCAGGAGCGCCCCGACCTTAGAACGGCTGAAATTCTGAATTTACCGAATTGTGTGAACCAACACTGTAAAAAATGAATGCTGTTTCTGCAGAATAAAACAGCTTATTTTATGGTAATAAACTGAAAAATTGCTAGTTTTACAGTAATAAACTGTGAAATTGCTAATTTTACAGTAATAAACTGCAAAAATGCTCATTTTAGTTTATTACCGTGCGTTTTACGATTTTAAATTGGAACCTCTGCTGCCAGTATTATACTGTTGTTTTTACAGTATAATACAGCTAATTTTGTGGTAATAAGCTGTAAAAATTGTAGCTTTACAGTAATAAGCTGTAACATTTCTAATTTTACTATTAATTACTCTGCATTTTACAGTTTAAAACTGGAATCTCTGCTGCCAGTATTATACTACTAAATTTTACGGCAGTATAATACAGCTAAATTTTACGGCAATCTGTAAAATTTCTAACTTTACACTAAGAAACTGTAAAATAGCTAGTTTTAGCTTATTACTGTGCATTTTACAGTTTTAAATTGGAACTTCGGCTGCCAGTATTATACTGAAAAAACAACAGTTCATTTTTTGCAGTGTAGAAATAACTGTGCTCAGCAGCTGTGCCCCGAAACTTACATTTTTAGGAGGGAGAAAATTCACAATTTGCCAATTGGAAACAAGAGCGCCCCGAGCTTAGGAGGGCGGAAATTCTAAATTTGCGGAATGTAACAAGGAGTGGCCGAGCATGAACTTTTGAGATTGCTGAAGTTGCCGAACGGAGCTGTAAATTTTATAGAATGATAAAGTATGGGTATGCATACGTATTATAATATCTTTAAACGAGCAATTCTTATATATATATATGTATATATATATATATATATATATATATATATATATATATATATATATATATATATATATATATATATATGTATATATATATATATATATATATATATATATATATATATATATATATATATATATATATATATATATATATATATATATATATATATATATATATATATATATATATATATATATACAGGGCCGCCGGGCAGCAGGGGCAAAATCCCCGGGGCCCGGCCCAAGAGGGGGCCCGGGCTGCTGGTTAAAAAAAAGGCAGTGTTTTTTGTTAACTGAACTTCATTTTTGTGTAGGCAAAGCAAAAACATCTCGCATTTACATGTGTCCACAGCAACACGAGTGCTCGTAGCCCAATGCCTTAGGGGGCTATTTTCTGTAATACTTACCAGGCATTTCTTACATGTACAATGGAAAGTTTTAATGAACTTTCAAAGTGAGGAATAACGCTTTTAATAGTCAAGAAATGTAATTTTTTTCAAAGGATTTTAAAACACATACATATGTAATTTATGTAAATACGTATTATTAATTTTGTGAAGTAGTGATAGAATTATTAATAGTTATTAGTAAATTGAAGTAGAAATATTATTTGTAAATTTGTGTTATGTATTTCTGATTTATTTCATACGCATTTATATCATAGTATACTTAAGTACACCACACGAGCAGATTATAATAATATAAAACACACAAAAATATAAAATTGGAAGAAAAATTAGCAAATACGAAATACTATTATTTTTCTTCACTTCACCGAACGTAAGTTGTCTTAGTATTGAAGATTTTTTTTTTTTTTGGAAGGGGGGGGGGGCGCATGTCAATACTTTGCCCCGGGGCCCCGGTAAACCTCTCGGCGGCCCTGTATATATATATATATATATATATATATATATATATATATATGAATATATATATATATATATATATATATATATATATATATATATATATATATATATATATATATATATATATATATATATATATATATATATATATATATATATATATATATATATATATATATATATATATATCAGTAGCGAGGCCTCAAGTCATCGAACGATTCGCCGATGACCTGAAGGCAAACCTCGTTTTGCACTGGAAGAATTAAAGTTTTTAAAATTTTATTTTCAGATTATTTTTTCGGATCATTTAATATTCCAAATAATTTTATTTTAGTGGTGCCATCTGTTGAGTAAACGATTAGGCGTGACCCTCACTCATCGCTAAAGATAACCGCATCGGTTTTGTGTGTGCGCGCGCAACTTTTTTCGCTTGTCAGCCATTTCAGCCAATCAGATACTTTCACAGCTTCCCTTAGATGTAAAATGAGTCATCGGCGATGATCCGTGGAAATTTTATGTGCAGAGCATTTTGTTTTTTGGCAACTCTCAGTTTTGGCGGATCGTGGGGGTCGGAGGGGAGGGTTAGAGATTTTTTTCTCCTGTTTCGTTCATTCTTTTTTTTTTCAATTCGGTGCGTCACATTTTTCAAAAAAAAAAAAAGGGGGTTGCGGTTATCTTACGATGGCGCCAATATGAGCCCGACGGGTCGAAAACAATATTGTTTGCAACTACAGTAGTTTTGCATGGGGGAAAATACTGTTACCTTTTGTGTTTTGGAACTTCATCGAACTTTCAAAAACGAATATATGTGTGCGTGGTTTTGTTTTTTTACTCTCTCTTTTTAGTTTCAATTATAAATGTTTTTCATAAAAAGTAGTGCTCGTTGCCGTTCGAGCTTTGCATTTCAGCAAGCTTGAACTTTTCAAATTGAAAAAGAAGCATCTGTGAACCAAGATTTTTACAAGGTAAGTAAAATTTTTTGAAGACTTGATGAAATGTTCTGAAAGTATGAGGAGCTTACCCCTCCCTCCCCCTCACACACACATTCGTAAAAATCTGTAGCAATATATCATTTTTTTAAACACATTGCAATATTGTTATTCTTCAGCAATGAAAAAAAGAACCAAATAATGGATATCGGAAACAACAGTTCAAAATTTTCGAAAACTGAGAAATTAAAGTTCCGGTATATTTCTTTAGGGACCTGAAAGTTAGCGATGACTGACGCTTGAAGTCACGCCTCGCTACTGATATATATATATATATGAATATATATATATATATATATATATATATATATATATATATATATATATATATATATATATATATATATATATATACTAGCAGTACCCGCAAGGCGATGCCCGTGCAATAAATGTAAAGGAAGTTAACTAAATAAAGTTTAACCCACTCTTGAGACTTTATTCTTATTTTCGTATGAGTGTGTCTGTGTGTGACGAACTTATTTATTCTTAGCGAAATTTTTACGTTTCAATGGAACTTTTGACACAACTGTAGTACCAAGATTTTCGAAAACTCTCAACGATCACAGCAATTTTGCCCTTGAAATTTAATATAATTCTTCGATTTAACCGTAATTTCAATTTAAAATTGGTCGCCAAATCTAAATTTATTAACATAGGGAACCGATTGGGTCAGGTAGCTCAGCCACAACCATTCTTCCATGATTTTAATGTGAGCATTAAAAGGCAAGAAATAAAATGTCTTTCGCACCATCTCTTTGAAGTGATTACAATCTAACAGTGACAATCGAAAAAGCAAGATATCAGTGACTGGGAGGTTTGGTAAATTTCCCTATTGTTGCCAAACTTTACGACGCCAAATACGAAGAGTAACTGAGTAGCGGTGTTACTGAAAATGTCAGAATGGAACTATTAGTGTTAAAAATTTTGTGATGGCGGCATTAAATACATGTTTTAAACATGCAATAAAATACGCTTTAGACTGCAAACAACTACTGTTCCTTCCCAGAGAGTTTTCTTTTTCTTTGATTTGGAGAAATTATTGTTTCACTGGCTGAGAGGTTTGGTAAATTTTTCGATTGTGGCCAAACTTTATGACGCCAAATACCAAGAGTAACTGAATAGCCATCACTAAATTTTTAAAAATAATAGTTCCATTCTGATATTTTCGGTAACACCGAATTTTTAGGAAGTCAATTGAATAAATTTAAATTCACTTCAACCCCCTCTCCCCTCTGACCAAAAATTATAATATCCTTTAGCTCAAATGCGCTCCACAACCTTTTAAATTCCACTTAAAGTCATGTTAAAGTTTAAATCAATTCGCCAAATAAATATAAAAGACAGAAAGTTAAGTAAGTAACAGGAGATATTAATTAATCAAATTGAATAAATTTTCAAGGCTTAAATCTATACGCTAATTTAAACCACAAAGTAACTTCAGGGACAAAAGAGCAACTAATCTGGAAAATGGACCTAGTGTTTCAGTACTGCGTACAGAGTTATGCCTTGAAAATCGGCTAAATTTGATTAATTAATATCTCCTGTCGTAATTAACGGACAGAAACGTGCTACAACTTTTCTTTTTCAGAAAAAAAAACCCTTTCCAGTGATATATAATGCTTTGGGATTGGGGAAGGTTTTCCCCCCTCAATAATGGGGGATACACCAAAAAAAGGACTAATTAATTAATTTAAAAATAACTAATTCGAAATTAAAAATTTGGTTTTCGAGGTGCATTTTACTGGGATACGTTCGAATTTTTGAGCCAAGTTTCAGGTCTGTAGGTGCTGCGGGGGCTTCTGGCCAGCGGTTACAAACGAACAAACAAACATACAAACACCGTCATCTTTATATATACAGGGTGTCCACTCCAATCGTGGACCAATAGCTAATTTCTAAACCGTTAGAGATAAGCATATAGTTGATTTAGGAAAAAATCTCCAAATTATGAAAGGAATTTTGGGTCTATTCAATGTTTTTCAAAAAATCAAATTTTGAAAGAGTTACGAAATTTAAATTTTTATACAGCCCCCAAGTCCTATCAATCATATTTAGTAAAACATTCTCGACACTGTAACGTTTAAAACTAAAAAAAAATCACTCCTCTACCACAAAAATTGACCGAGTTATGACGTTTTGAAAAATCAAGATTTTGCATTATTTCATGACATCATCGAGCGATCGCTTAAGGGACCTTATGCGAAATCCTTCAAAATCTTGATTTTTCAAAACGTCATAACTCGGTCAATTTTTGTGGTAGAGGAGTGATTTTTTTTTAGTTTTAAACGTTACAGTGTCAAGAATGTTTTACTAAATATGATTGATAGGACTGGGGGGCTGTATAAAAATTTAAATTTCGTAACTCTTTCAAAATTTGATTTTTTGAAAAACATTGAATAGACCCAAAATTCCTTTCATAATTTGGAGATTTTTTCCTAAATAAACTTTATGTTTATCTCTAACGGTTTAGAAATTAGCTATTGGTCCACGATTGGAGTGGACACCCTGTATATAGATATATATACATATAAAAATATATATATATATATCGGATCTCGAAAACGGCTCTAACGATTTTGATAAAACTTTGTATTAAGATAAAGTTTTGGTTTTTGAGTTCATCTACATCGACGTTTTTTCTCTAAAAATGCGAGTTTTCCCAAAAAAACCCGTTTTTTGTGCCATCATTAAAAGTTTAACAAGCTTTCTTTCGCCATTTTCTTTAAGATTACTATCATTATTACCGTTTCGTAGCCACCACGTTTTATTATAACAATGGATATCATATTTAATCACATCAGCGTAAATTATAATTTTTATGGTTTTTGACAAACGAGTTTTGGCAACCTTAGAATTGTTATTGTTTTTGAAATGTTAAAGAGATTGGTCAAATTATAGCTGCCATATAGACAGGCTGACGCATCAAGCTTGAGTTGGATCACTTTGGATCCGTTCAGTAACTTTACTTTCAATTTTTCATGGTTGCCGAGCTAGGGTTACCTCAGTAAAGTTTCGGGCATTGCCAAGCTTTGCCAAATGCACGTGCTGCTAATCATTGCTCATGGTAAAAATTTCTAAAACGCAATACTTGCCAGAAACGACAACCATTCATCAAGCGGCTGAAAAAACATAACACGCGCTGGATCCAAAGTGGTGAAACTTGATCTTGATGCGTCGGCTCGTCTATATAGGGGCTTTAGATCAAATTTAAATTGTTGTGGTGTGATTTTATGTTGCGCATTGTTTAAAAAGGTTGTGATGGTGATGTCTTGTCCAAAGAAGGTTGTGTTTTTTAAAACAAATTACTGCTGTTTTAAATGCGTAATTGCAACAAAGGGCTTAACAAGTAAGACATGAAATTAAAAATTTTAAATAACCCCGATAATCTTTACCAATAAAATTTGCTTATCAACAAAACCAGAATCAAGAGGGAAAATTGGAAGCCCTTTGAAAAGCCTTAAACTATAAAATCAATTACAAGTATTTTATTTGTTAAATAATTAGAAACTGGCAACTGATAAACATTTTAATAAATTATAAGAGTTTGCATTCCTTGTCTGCAGCAATGACAACGGTACCGATTGCGTTCCGAACGGTTCCGAGGATAAGGTGCATTTGCTAAAAAATGCTAGAGCTCGCGTTCTATAGAACATGGAAGATCCAATTACATCGTATCAGACGCAGAAAATTTTTCTTTCATTTGGTGCTATTTTTTTTTTAGTTTTAAAGTATGTTTTCACTGCTAAAATCCAGAAAAACCTTTCAAAGGTTTTTTATTATTATCTTCGTTAATTAGTACCATTCGAAGACGCAACCTAGCTAAGAACACTCTCGATCAACTCCCCTTTCGAACAAAAAAATGTTTTTTTTAATCAGTCCATCCGTTTGGGCTGCAGAGCGCTACAGACAGATACACAGATACACATACACGTCAAACACATGACCCTCCTTCCTTTGTGTGTCGGGGGTTTAAAATGCTTTTAAAGTTCATCTAAATAAGTACTTGGAACTTTAGAAAAAAAAAAACGAATTTACAAAATTCTTTTTTTTTTAAACCGAGCGGGGCTCGGTTAATATGTTTTTTGATGTATTTTCAACTAAAAAAACCAAAAAAATATATAAAAAATCGTTAATAACTTAATTCAGTACATAAAGGGTTAAAAAAAGTGAACTGTTGTTTTCACAGCATAATACTGGCAGTCGACATTCCAATTTAAAACTGTAAAATGCACAGCAATAAACTGTAAAACTAGCATTTTTGCAGTAAATAACTGTAAAGTTAGAAATTTTACAGTTTATTTCCGTAAAATTTAGCTGTATTATACTGTAAAAACAACAGTATAATACTGGCAGCAGAAATTCCAGCTTAAAATTGTATAATGCGCGGTAATAAACTGTAAAATTAGCAATTTTACAGTTCCAGCTTATTACACGGCGTTGCCCGGTATTGCATTATGTTTAACTTATTTCATGCTAAAACGAAATAGGGGAGCCGTGAATTGATAATTAATTGTTAATCGCAATCTTTGTTGGAAAATACTCATTGTTAAATGTGTTAAATTTATCCATTTGTATGCTTAAAGGCTTATCTATATTACTCTATATGTTCAAAACTGAAAGAAAATGGCCATTTTGAGACAAAAAAAAATTGAATTTTGAGTTTTTTGGATTTTTTTAAAATTTCAAAACGCCACCTTTGTGAATTCTAGTGCATCAAGGAACCTCTGAGCCAAGTTTGATGAAAATCCGACAAAAACTGGATTTGTATAAGGAGCAAACATACAAACAAACCCAGTCATACAATGGTACACCGTCTCCGGGTGAACTGTTAGCTAGGTAAAAAGTAGAAGCAGCAAACGGCACCTTTGATAGCCTATGTCTGCGCATTGAGACTCCGAGGTATCATCATCATCATCATCCACCATTTTAATAGCGGATGTATTATTTGCGTCGTCACGACAGAATTCTTGGTACAGTGTTTTCACAGTCTTGGATTTCACCTTGAGTTTATTACAAAAATAGATAAATTCCCCATTTTAATCTTCGAGTTCTCGCGTAAAGAATTCCCAACATATTTACAATCATTTCAAAGCCTTCTTACGGAAATGTACCTCTGTGTAACGATTCTCTTTTGCTGCTTAGACACAGCCAACAAGCAGCAGAACGAAGGAAAGGTTTTTTTTCAAAAAAAAAAAACCCTTTTTTTGCCAGATTCTATCTTTTTTTTTTTCTATTTTGCGCATATGTACAATACTATTTTAATGCCATGATTTGCATTTCGTGCTTTCGCTAATATCTTTCGTTCACGTTATTGATCACAAATGCTGAGTTCGTTATTGCCAGAGCTTATTTTATTTTATTTATTTATTTATTTATTTTTTTTTTGTTCCATCAGTTAAAATGAATAGATCGTTAAAATTGTTTTCTATTTTTAATCTATCGAAAAATGTTACATGTTTATGTTTAACAAAAACTGCTTTTCAAAAAAACTCTTCTTTTATTCCATAAAGGTCTTCAAATGTTAAACTATACATGCGTATTAATATGTTACTCTTGATCAAAAATTTTGAAGTTATGGAATTTGAAGTTACGTATCAAGGAAAATTCAATTTTTCCTTGATAGTAATACAACTGAATATTTTTGACTGTTCTTGAAAGCTATCCGTAAAATACCTAAGCTCTTCATTTTCGGTAGAGATAATGCTGTAGTAAATGTCAATAACATTTTAAAACTAATGAGTGATCTAAGTGGATATACGGGAGTTAGAGAACGGACAGATGAATCGAAGTCATGAATTCTTTACGAGTAAAATATGGTGGAAAGTCTGAACTGTGAGAAAATACCTTAAATTACAAGTTTCGACCATTTTCAAATTGATTTTCAATATAAAGCATGCTGACATGTAATTGAAAATATTTTTATCCAGGGAGCGGTAAATTCTTTGTCTTTTATATTCCACTTATCTATAAAAAAGAAATAAATAAATAAAAAAATTGAATGCTGGAATAAATTAAAAGAAGACAAAAGGCGAAGTAAGCCAATGGTCCTACTTTATAGAAAATGCTTATAAATAGTTGTAATTATGATGTTAACTAGCTGTACCCGCACGGCTGTGCTCGTGCTACAAAGGTAAAGAAACATCTTTGAGCGACTGTAAAAAGAAAGATTTTGCTTCGGCGCATAACAAAAATGCGCCAAAATTCTTTCTGAATGCGCTTTAAATTCCTTTAAAACAAATGTTGTAAAAAAATACTTTTAAGAAATTAAAATAAGAAAGAAGAAGCAATATAGAATTTAAATTATTTAACCACTAGCGGTACCCGCACGGCTTTGCCCGTGGTATAAAATTAAAAGTTCATTTGTAAAAAAATGATATAGCAGAAAAAAATACTCTATTTTAGCTATAATTCAACTATAATTCCTTCAAAGTATGATATAAAAACTTGGTATGGACCCTACACTACTTCCTTTTACGTGTAAATTTCTTAGTAGATGCCTTAAGTGCTAAAATAGTGCTTGAAGTGAGTAAGATAACAATTCAAACATTTGCATCCCTAGTTTGCCACGAAACAATGCAAAAAAATGTTTTACAATGATTAATCTCCTAAATATCGCCGATTTTAACATCATTCAGTAGATTTTTCGCAAAATATCGCCAATAGCGCCAAATTGAACCCAAAAAAAATTTTTTTTTCGCTAAATTTATTGCCAACTTGGCGATATGTCGCCAAATTGGCGTCAAACACTTGGTGACCAAAAGCTTGGCGAGATATCGCCAAGTGGTCGCGCCAATTCATATCACTTTGGTCTGCATTGAAAGCCCTGATTACCCCATAAAAGGGGTAAATCACCCCCTTGGGGACATTCGAATGCAACCCCAAAGATAGGTGCACAAAAATAAGCCAAAAGAAAAAATAAGAAAAATTTTGTTGCTCACAGAAACCAACAGAAATCTTACCAAAGTTTAAAAGAAGAAGAAAGTTTTCTTTCCTAACTTCAAAAACAAAATAATACATTTTCCGAAATGACATACTTTAGAAAGAACGTTGCAATATCGCAATAAGATAGAAGTAAATATACTGAAATAGAATTGAATGCCAAATTGTAAAAAAGTCGCCAAAAAAATAATTTTTAATATTGTCTTTCATTATTTATTAAATGCAATTATTGCTGCAAATTACAGTCCAACAATAAATAATCACATTGCAAAAGTATATTTGGAGCAATTTTTTCTTTTAAACTCAACTGATCCTAAAAATTTTAAGTATTAGTCATAGAAATTTCGTGCATTATTCTTCACAATGATAATAAAAACAATAAACATCGACAAAGATCAACCAGCAAACGATAAATTAAAAGCTAAATTCGTTCACTCAAGCCATTTGCTGCAATTTATATTGAAATAAATTAATAATGAAGTAAAATATGTTTTGCAGACGATAAATTTAGAATGGTATCCTGTATTTTAAGGAAAGGACTCGATTTCTCATTTGATTGACAGGTGCCATCTTATCACGGTTTTTAATATTTCATTTGACTAATTTTAATAAGGCTTGGAGTTTGGATTGTTACAAAAACAAATACATTTTTAAAATTATTAAGGGAAAAAGAACGAAATAAAAACGTAACCATGGTAACAACATGAAAAGTTGATTTCCGTTGATAAAATAATTCATTTCATCTCTATTTTTAAACAAATTTTATTCGCGAGCAAAGCCATTTTAGAATCGTTTGGCTTGCTTTACTGAAGGTAAGCCTTGAATTTCGGTATTCTAAAAACAATTGTTACAGCTCTCCTGATGATCGTAGAAACTTCGAAAAAACGTCATTTTGTGCAGAAAATTTCAAGCTTTCGAATGACATAAGACTTGAAAATGTGTATGGAATATTTCTTCCCTATTTTATCGAATTTCCTCTAAGAATTCGAATAGAAAAAGAACGAAATGGAATGTTCGAAAAATCGCTTCGAGGTGCAAAACTACATACTACAAACTAATTTTGTGCCAAGTGGCATGAAAATCGACCGAACGGTTTTGGCGCTACGCGCGTAACAGACAGACAGACAGAAAGAAAGAAGGACAGACAGAACCACCTTCAGCTTTATTATTAGTAGAGATGGCAATGCTAAAAAACGATTCTAACTTGAATGAGAAAGATAAATTAGCATACTGTATTTTACACACCTGTAACATTTTTTCTGTTTTAGATAGAAGCATAGATCCTTGACCGATAGTCGAGATTAATCTGGAGTTAAAACTATCGCTCTGTTCAATTGTGTAAAAAAAAAAAAAAAAAACTGTAAAACAATTAGTTTCTTTTTTATTGATAGTTTTAATGAGGACAGTAGTGCTTAAAATAGTGCGGAAGTCTTGAAAAAAGTAAGTTTTAAACGCAAATAACTTGCGCTGCATTACAAGGTAAACAAATGGTATTGAACGCAGAAAAATTTGCCGTTTCTAACGACATGTAACATTAATCTGAACAGGTTATTTTTTAATCCCAATATTCAGGCCCATCATTTAGAGGTTTCAAGGGGGGGGGGGTCAATTGCCCCTCTCCCCCGGCTTTGAGAAATTAACGTATTTACATACAAGTGGGCGTGTTTTTTTGTTGTTTTAAGATGAAGTTGCATTGTGTTTGCACTCTTTGACCCCCCCCCCCTCCCTGGAAAAACTTGAAATGATGGGCCTGGCAATATTGGGCAATTTACATGAAAGTTGCCTTAAGCTAGAATGAAAAAAGAAGCGCTTATCGAATCTTTTGCAAACAGATGTCCAAATCTTTCCAGAGCGAAAAGGGACGAACGCTGAAACTGTTAGCAAAATCGGCAGAGTATGGGCCATGCTCCACATCAGCGTAAAACGCGACCGAAACTGAAGGCAGAAACCGAAAATCCGGGTACTTTCCATAGGAACACCATTGAATCTATTTTACGCTTCTGCCTAATTTTTCTGCTTTACGTCGATGTGGAGCATGGCCCTAAGTCTCGAGTTTTGAGCGTTTAAGCACACAAACGCTTTTTGAGACTTTATTTTATACTATGTGTAGAGATACTGCATAGAACAATATGATGCGTGGTTGGATAGTATGATATTGGAACACGAGATGCAACCATCTCCAAATGGTGATTTCAGAGTACAGCAAGCGTTACAGCAAAACAAACACAGGGGAAATACCAAAAATTCGGCAAATTTTGCTCTTTTAAGGATGTGCAAATAGAAAAAATGGATTATTGAACAGAATTAAATTTATTGAGATCACTCGAACCACGATAAAAATTAAACAATGTATTCGCTTTCTTCTTGTTTCACTAAGAGAAATAAGCGAAAAAATGCTGTTTTCGCCAGTGGTGCCCACAGGGGGGGTGGGGGGATTATGGCGCAAGTTGTGCCATATTTTTTTGTGGGGGGAGGGGGGATTTTTTGAACTGCTTTATTTATTTATTTAAATTATTTATTATTTTATTTTTTTAATTCGAATTATTAATTTGTTTCTTTATTTAAAATATTTCTTTATTATTATTTATTTATTTATTAGTAGTGGTAGTTTTTTCGTATGTGTGTGTATGTGTGCCTGGAATGTATGGAAGGAAAAATATTGATTATATTTTGCCCATAATTAGTACTTTTAAAAAATAGATATATAAGAAATAATAGTTATAATTTTAATAAATAAGTAAATAATATTAAAAAATATATACAAAATAAATAAGAGGGGGAAAAAAGCGCAAGAGGGTTGTTAAAAATTTGGGGGAAGGGGAGAGTTGCGCTATTGAGCTGGGGGGGGGGGTCGCTATTTTTTGCCAACTTTAAATCAATGCACTAATGGAAGATAGTGAAAACAAAATCCCTACTATAATTCTTATTTATTTATTTTTAGTGCCATGTGTCTTTTAATTATATTTGGCAATTTGACGGCACTGAAGCATTCCGTGAAAAAAAATTTCGTCCCACTCTATCGCAGAGCTCCTTATCCTTTAAGTAAGCAGAAGAAAGGTAATTTAATAAAAGACAAAATTTGATTTTTTTTCCTCAAATAATTAATCAGAGTCTACACAACTTTAGTCATTTGGGAGCCCCTAAAAACCAAAAGCCTTTGACCACAGCCTAGTCGTCCTACTCGGCAATCCCCCCCCCCCCCGGCCCGATCATCCTTTCTCCCTGAAGTCACCTACCATACCAGGCTCCCAGCATTTCTACTCACATAAATATCTATAAGAACGATATATCGCCAAATAAGCGACCCATTCGAAGAGAAAGTGAAGGATAGAATAAAAAAAGGGGGCTCCTGACAATAGCGGGGAGCCCCCGCTAACGAAAAGGGCTCCGATTTCTGAACTGAACAATAGATGCCAGTTATATATTGACACTTCCGGCAGTAACTAGCTCCCTCTGGTGACAGGTGTGAGAAATTGGAGACGCAGTCGAACCCATTGTTCGAGCCGTTTTTCGCGGAGGAGGAAAGGGGAAAATATGTGGGGAAATAGTTTTGCCCCGCTATTTTACAAATTGTTACTGAGTATGGTTTGTTATTTTAGTGCTCCGTTCCCGGGCTGAAATTTGAAAAAAGAACAAAAAAAAGGTGGATATTTCTTTTATCTTTCTTTTTAACCGGAGGCAATTTGATGTGCTTTTGTGCCCCGCGAATGGCAAAAGAAAATGTTCTGTAATGAGGTGTTACTGAATACTCTCGCCCGGCTGTAGTGAACCCGCGATATAGTGATCCCTCGGTTGTACCGAAACTTTTGAATGATCCAAACTGAAGCCCTATGTCATTAACCGCTTACTCGTCGCACTTTTTTTCAAAAAACTGATCGAAATTCCTCAGGTTTTTTTATTTTTGTTTTTATATGTTCATAATATTTTAAACATATTAAAATAAAAAACACTGCATTTTCCTTTGAATTTAGTGGTTTTTTTAAAGGTAGGAAAATTTTAATCAACTTACCCAATTTTACCTTAAAGTTTGCTTTCCTCGCGCATCCAAGACAGGCTGAAAAGCTTCAATGCAGGCATTGAGAAAGAAAAAGTAAATTTTGAGTGGAGAAAATTTTTATTTTCTTCAAGTAATGCGCATCGTTGGTGACAAACAATATTTCAAAATTGGAGATCTATAATAGGGGTATATTAGTTGAAATGTTAATAATATTTCTGCGTGTGGTAAATTTTGAAACATGGTATGCATAGTCCTACATTGCAGTCTTTGCAGTAGTATCTTGTCTCCTTTCGAACTCTTTTCCCATTTGCATTCGTCTTACTGCAACACACTTTACATTCTCTCGCAGGATTTGCTTTCTTGTCTGTAGGGGGTATTATTTCCAGAAAATGGCGTTCAATCAATCGACTTAGTGACGCTTCATTCGATGGACGACCTCCTCTTGAAACAGGAACGGAAGCTTGATATTTCTCTAATATTTCATCGACCAAATCCTTTCGAAACTCCAAATTTGTTTTTCTTCCACCTTCTTTAGTAGGTGTAGTAGTTGTAGAAATAAAAGCTAATACAGGCACGACAAAAAGTAAAAGTTTTGAAGCTTTAAAAATATCAGAAACGCAGCCCGTATGAGACACGGGCACGACAAAATTTGACCGAATATTCTGCCCGTATGAGGAACGGGCACGACGACTAAGCGGTTAATTAAATTTCAAGCGCTAGAGAATTGGCTATAATGATCCATAAACTAAAAAAAAAAAAAACATTTTAAAAACTTTATTGGAATTAATTTTCGACTCTGAACATGTACAATGAAGCTTTTCTGGTTTTCTGAGTTTCAGTATTTTCAGAGCAATTTAAACCTTTAACAAGAATGACGTGACAGAGGATTGATCTTCTGATATTGATGAAAATACAAAAGATGAAAGTCCAGAAACTCCTATTTCTTTTCCAATGGCAGCTGTCAGTGTTTTGAAAATTTTTCAACGACCGAAACTGTAGATACACATGGTGTTATATATACATGGTGTTATATACACATGGCTATTTTAGCAATAGTAGGTTAAAAAACTGCTGAAATGCATGCAAAATTAAAAGGCTCGCAACCGAAAATATTTTTTTTAATTGTAATAGTTTGCTTATTATTGAGTACAATATAGTTAACCCTAACATTTCAATTAATTACACTAATTTCTCATGGAAATATCGTGTAATTTAAAGGCTCATAATTGAAGTATCTTAGAGGAGCGAAGGTTCTTTTTTCTTTTTGATTGGGTGTAGCTAACCTAGGGTATAGCGATATCTTAAGTAGGTCCACTGAAAGATCGTTATATCGGGGTTTGACTGTACATTGCAAAAATTTCTCATTTAAAACTTGTGAGTCTGATTTCACGTCGTCCCGTCTCACTGAAATTGAAAGACAACCAGGTGAGTTGGCAAGATATATGAACAACGTGACATCCTAAAAGAAAGTGGAGCATAAGTGCTGGAAATGCGGTTGTGAAGGACACCCGCGAAGGAATTGTCCTGCTCGCCAAGGTACGAGAGGAGAGGAAATAAACCGGTCGAGAGCTCTGCAGATTTCTTCCACTAGTTGTGGCAGTAATGAGCTTATCATTCACAGGTACATTAATGGATTGCCCTGCAAACTGATTGTTGACACAGGAGCCAATGTGACCGTCATTAGAACGGATGTGGCTCGAGAATTAGGACTGAAAATTTTGTGGACTACACCATACATAGATAAGTCTCCAGGCTGTGACAGTTGACAAGATAGAGATTGAAGGCAGAGTGAACGTAGAAATAGTGTTTGGAAATGCCTCTTGACATCACATGGCATTCGTTGCTAACATTACAGATCTTTTCATTCTCGGACTGGACTTTTTAAAGAAATATGACTTCACCATTGACTTTGAAAATAATGAGCTGCTCTCTCGATGAGAGAAGACATAGCAGTTTTCCACGCAGAAAATTATGTAAAATCCGCTCACCAAATAATAACCCAAAAAGACTTATCGATTCCTTCAAGATCAAAATCACTAATTCCTGAATCCATCAGCGAAACCATTAGCTTTAAATTCGGTCTCATCGAATACGCTGACACACTGCCATGCGTCCTTATAGCGAAGAGATACAAAAAACCCTGTGTAAAACAGGGATTTGTGCAAAATTTGACTAATTTTTGTCTACAAAAATTTTAACATGTTAAATTTAGAAATTTCCGATACTATGAAGCCAAGATTTTTTTTTACCTGTCAGAATTGACGTGGAATACGGCTTTTTTAATCTTAGCTTTGATATCATGTATTTTCGTTTCTGTGGTCGACAGGTTCTTTCAAGACAACGGCTCTCCAAAGGGTAAAAGGTTGAATTCCACTGATTTCGAGATCAGTAAAGCTTGAGACTAAAAAAATTTGATAGTGGTCAGTGGCCAGTAAAGACAAAAAGTTAGTGACCACTTTGACGTTGGTGGTGGCCACTTTGAATCAAGTTTAAAAACTGTAATCTCACTCCACTTTATTCTGCATATAGTACCATGACATTACGTGCTTACATATATCTTAACTAATTTTCTATACATATATACAAAAGAAAAAGTTTAGAAAAAAATTACAAACCTTATTTGAAAAATAAAAGTATTCATTGTGAAATCGAAACAATAAAAAATTATGTAAATTAAAAAAAAACTTACGCACTCCATTACATTTTCTAGATTGAAATTATGTATTTAGGTGCTTTGTAAAGAAGATGGACCGATTTTCGCTCCAAGTTAATGGTGGCAGTGCTGATGGCTATCAGAGCGATGCGTCGGCATTAAGTAGTTTTTGTTCAAAAAACAAGTAGATCGCAAATTCGATCAACATCACGTTTTGCAGTGGCCAAAGAAATTTGTTTAGTCCACCACTAGCGAGTGGCGATTGCTAAGTCTTGACCTTCAGAGATCAGCAACTAGTATTCATGGTCATTAAGTTGTTTTCTTTAATTATTGAAACTTCCCTCTCACCCCTAGATTTTTTTTTTTTGAAGAATTGAAGGGTTTGCTGCAAAAAGGGGGTAGCTCCATTTTCAATGTCTTCAAAATGTCTGTCTATTAGAACTTAAAATAAAGGTCATATATTTTGTTCTAATATTCTAAAAAATCCTCTTGTATACTTCTCAGTACAGTTATACAACAGGATTCATAAAATTTAAAGAAACTTTTAGAATGCGATTTTCTGCTATAAGCTTTAATGCAGACATTTTGAAGACATTGAAAATGGAGCTACCTCCTTTTTACAGCAAGCCCTTCAATTACTAGTTTTCCCTGCTCACAAAAGTATGTATAAACTTAATAGACACAGTCCCAGCAAGAGTCACCAGGATAAAGGTGTAATTACCAGGATAAAGGTGTAATTACGTTGCGGATTTAATGTACCCCCCCCCCCCCCCGCAATGGTTTCAGTTACTTTTGTAAACCTCATGAATCAGCCGTGCCCACGGTCACATGGGCGATTTACATCAAAAGGGAGGTTGAATAACACTTAACAAATATTTCTGACATAACTCGCAACGCAATCGCTCAGCTTCTAAAACTTTCTCTGCCGTAATCCACCAGAAGATGGATCATCACTTTCCAGTTACTGATTCGAACATCTTAGCGAGGACCCGGGGAGGTCCGAACCCTAATTGAACACCCTGACAAAAAAGTGTCATTGAAAGATTTTTGGCTTTCACCCCCCCCCCCCCCCCCCCAAGCTTGGCGCGGTAGGCGAACCGAGTGCGATCCTTCAAAATCTTTCCTTGTTCGGATGTGCACATCACATCAATCATACTCATGCCAACTAAGAGGTCTTTTGGAGATCCTTTGTTGACATTTGATTGGTGGAGATCGACATTCCCCCCACTGACGCAAGTCTTTTGTTGAAGTTCTTTCGCGTTTTATCTATCGTTTGATTCGAATGACTTTTTCTTTCTAAATTATGACGAATCAGTTTAAGGCTACAGCGGATACAAAATTTTGTTTTTTCAGTTATTGATCTTCATGTCTAAAACTTTGTGTACTTGTATACTTACTATAGCTAAAATCATTTAAAAAATTGGTGCAAAAACAATGAAAATTGTTTTTGAAATTTAAAGTTAAGAAGAATTTTTTTAACGAAAATTCCCAAATTTCAAATTGTTCCATGTATCACAATATTTATTGGATTATAACTAAACTATAGAAATACATAAAGATACTGTCCAGTTATAATTTCATGCATGAATTTTAGTCATTACAGTGCTGTAAAGTTAGAAATTCGACTTTTTTATTGTTAAAATCGGAACTTTGATCGGAAGGATATCGTTTTCCGATGAAAAGTAGCTCATCGAAAACCGTGCTCGGATACTAATCGGAACGATGTCATCGTGCGTTACAGGATCAGTTTACGAGGAGTTTGTTGATCGGCAGAGCAAAATCCGATGAGTTGATGCTACTTGGGATAGATCAATAATTGAAAAAAAAAAAAAAAAAACATTTTTTGTGCCCACTAGCCTTAAGGTGGAAGTATGCATTAGATCATCAGTTTTATTTAGAATTGAACACTTAAGTACCATGAGTTTGACAACGCTTTAAAAAGTACAAGTATATACATTAAAAAAAGTTTAAAACTCAGCAAACAGCTGTTTCGGGGCTATAAAATGTAAGCCCCTTCATCAGTGCATAAAAATGCAAAGAAAAAGACAGGTTCGCTTGCCAAAGACTGTCAAGTGAACAGGGAAATGGAAGACGAACCGGTTCGTGTTCCATTTCCCCGTACTTTTGGATTTTTTTTTTAATTTTAAAACCCCGCCTAAGTGAATTCTAGTGCATCAAGGAGCCTGTGTGCTAAGTTTGAGGAAAATCCAACAAAAACTGTTGATTTGTATAAGGAACAAACATACTGAAAATACATCCATTTTTATAACAGAGATGTTTAGTTTAATAATGTATTTCGTGAAATATATTGAATTAAAGAAACAGAAAGTATCACACAAAATTGCCTTTATTTCAGTATATAAATCGAAAGTTCGTGCATTTGTTTATCGTATAACTTTTGAGAAAAATGACTCTTGGCTAAATTTACTTTCAAAATCTCGTTAGAGACAAAAAAAAAAAAGTTCCAAGAAAGCTTCTTCAAGATCAGTTTTTGAAATAGCAAAAGAAAGAAAGAAAGAAAACTTTACTGAAGATTGATACCGTGATAGTTAGCGTCTTGTACCCAAAAAGTCGCCAAAAAAAACTCGAGTAAAAAAAGAAAGAAACCTGTACGATAGCGGCTTAATTCATACAAAAGTTTCCCACTCTGGCTTAGGTAAAAAGAGGGAAGCATAACAAAAATCTTAAAATAAAAGAAAAGAACAGAAAATGAGGTTACCGGCGACATTAGAAGCTGATAAGATCTTTCAGATTGACCTGTCAGGGCAGGAGAAGACAAAAACTTTCCGAAAAGAAGGGTCTAAAGTCAGGGTGGGCCAAAGACACCAGAAACAAAAACGAAAAAAAAAACTATCCCAGCTCCATTATGTGGAAGCCGATCTCTCATCCTTCCTGGCATTTTCGGTTTCTATGGAAATGAGCGAACAACAAGAGGAGAGGCTTAAGTCCAGTCAGACGAAACATCTCAACTCGTCCTCCCCCACGTGATTTTCGAGGGTATCGGATGGGCTGTCGCGTCACACCGCATCTCTTCTCCGGCGATAGACTTCTGTCACGGGGTTGCCGCTTCTCGGGGACACCTGCGCCAAATTGGGAGCCAAAACCGGGAAGAAAAAACTTCAGAAGTTGTTGAGATTCAGCCAATTGTGCAATATCTGGAATGCAGCATGCATGGTCATGAGGGGAAAGTAAGGCAGTGGGGGGTTAACCTCTATAACCTTTGGTTTTAACCAAATGGTGTCAGATTTAAAAGCATATACAGGTGCGTAGAAACTGCGGGAACTCTAGCTCCCCCTGGAATATTTCAGACAGGCTTAGCTCACTTGGGAAAATTTCTTTACTACATCATTCTACAGCACTTATTTTTTTCCTCAAACCCGTTTTCACATATGTGATCTATAAAATTCACCCTATGTCACCGAAAATCATCAAAAGTCATTTTTTAAAGGTACCATTTGGAATTTTTCTGTTAGAAAAGTTTGAGATTTCCTACTTCTGAGCAAATATTCCATCTAAAACTAAGTTCATATTAAAAATGCAAAAATGTCTTTAAACTTGTCCTTCTGGGGAAAGAGATGTTAGCATTGTTTTTAAATTCCTTTTATGCACAAAAAGTGTTTATTTGAACTTTATGACTTTATAACTGATCTTGTGTGTAAAGGGGAGAAAAGTGTGTCTTGCGCCCCCCCCCCCACCCAAGCGCAAAAATCCGGCATTGCGCCTGGCTCCCCTGTTTATAAAAAGTTCCTACGCCCCTGAGCATATCATATACCTGATGAATTGAAAACTCGTGATATAACTCCAATGAGTTAGTTAAGCTACGTTACCTATATGGGCCGAGGTAACCCGATCGGTAAGGTGTCGGACTCGTGACCGAAGGGACCCGGGTTCGATCCCAGCCGATCAAAGATCCACCGTCTTGATTAATGGTGGCTGGGGGACGTTAAAAATGTCGTGGTCACAAAGTCGTCCAAGCCTCTGGGGGTGCTAGGCCAAGGGTTTGCTCGGCCTTTGGTCTGGTTCAAAAAGAACAGAGCGCTCTTCAGGGTCCTATCTCGGTTAAACCACGAGTTGTGGTAGGTACGGGGGACCCTAGAGTGAGTGAAGTATGTTACCTATGCAGCTGAACTTTGTTTTAAATCAATGAAAGAAGTATAAGAAGAGGAAGACAGTTGAAGAAAACAGGTCGTGGGGGAAAGATGGTAAAGTAGTTAATTTATTACGTTAAAAGTCCTTTCATCGTGTAGAAATAACAAAAAATTAAAAAGTGCCGATCACCTTGTCTAGCGGTCAGAGAAGTCTGACTGGAATGGGGAGGTCTCGGGTTCGAATCCCTGCTCTCTGATGAACTTTCTGCATGCGAGATTTTTTCTATGTATCCGGCCAAAGCGAACTCTACTTAGAGAGTTCCTCCCGTACACTTCTGGCATGCCAGTAAACATCCTGGCATGTCCCTTCCAGAGTATGGCGCTAGACTTGAGCAAACTTCCTTGGCCAGACTGCGTAGCGGTCATACTAAATCACTAAAATTCACGGACGGAATTCAAAAAATTTTCGCCTTGCCGTTATTCTCGTCCTGCTTCCCCTTCCCACATCCTAGAATGTATTGGCGCCCCTGCGGAGCTGCTGTGGAGTGAGGGGGAGCGTGGACTTGTAGAGATGCTTCAGCGACATGGTCTCACGGACCTGGTCTAGATGCTCTGAACCAGGGGGACATGCAACAACATAAAGAAAAAAATCCCGATTTAAAATGAAAAAAAATATATCACCAAAAAATTTACTATTTATTACAGTTTCTGGTTGTTTTCAAAAATACACAATTGGATAATTACTTTTTGCAGTTACTTTTTCCGAATGCAATATTTCTGAGCAATTAAAAATAGAGCCAGAGTAAAAACACAAGCTTTTTCTCAGAAACTTCAACATATTTTTTGAAGTCTTTGATCGGGGTGTCTGAAATATTACAATAAACAACTATACTCTCTTTTTAAAAGATTGGTGTAGACTTGATTATTTGTGGAACTTGATTTTTTCATGTTTATTTTATTGGGTTTTTTTTCCTCCATTCATCTTTTTTTACTTGAAAGCTATTTTTTATGAAGAATGCCAAAGTTACCCCATGAATTCTTTTAAGTTCATAATAAACAGTATTTGTAACACTTAAACAAGCTTACTAAGCCTTTTCAATAAGCATAACATTATAGTGTATTATATAAATAATCGAGCAAAAAGTAGTTGAACGGAGCAGTTTAATCTAAAATAGCGTTTCGGACCTTTTTTGGCCCGCGGACCGGTAAAAACAATTTCAAGAAAAGTAAAGGATCTTTTCTCCTCTCTTCCCTTTTTCCCCCAAAATAAATAAATAAATAAATAAAATTTCTTGCCCATTAAAGCTTCCCAAAATATATTTAAAAGCAAAATAAATACAAAGATAGATAATTGGTGCAAAAGGTGCATGTGCATAATTACTACACATTTAAGAAAATCTTCTGGCGACAATAAAGCTCCCCCAAAATAGTAAAAATTATGTTATAGCAGCGGTTGGCAACCTAACTTGACTGAAGATCTAGTTTCCATGTTTGGAGTGAACTCAAGATCGACTTAGGGAGAAAGGTGTGATGCATGCACGGTTAAGTTGAGACGTCAAATTATAGGTAACTATCAAATAAAAGTTTGATATTTATTTAGCTTTAAACTACCAAAAAAATGCCATGTTCATCCACATAAAAATATTTTCAGACACAAGTATTAGTAAGCTTTAGTAAGTTTTTTTAAGTGTATAAGGTAGTGAACAGAAAAAACTCCAGCGACTATAAAAAGTTGGGAAACTTTTCAAAAACTTTCGATTTCGACGTTCAACTTAATTTTGTTCCAGAAGTGAATGTTCGTTAATTCTGCGCAGACAGAAAGCAAGGTTCGAAGTACTACAGCGGCAATACTTTGTTAGGTTATTACTAGTTAGGTTTCCATTCTTCTTTGCTAGGTTTCCATTTAGGTCTGTTCTTTGTTAGGTTTTCATTTAAGTCCTTTAGATCAACTCTAAAATTTTCTATTGGATCGAGTTCGCCACGCATACGTCAATTTTCCGTCATCAATTCAATTCTAATTCCATACAACATATGAAGCATCTTAAGACTTCAAGTGATGAAATACCTAAAAATAACTGCAAGCGATAAGTCGCCAGAAATCGAATCCCACCTTTTCGAATCCGAATAAAAACCGAGATCTACCATGAATATGGAAAAGAGCAGGGAGGAAAAAGATACTAGTACAAAATCTCCTCGATTTCCGGTCACAGAAGTCACTTGGACAGCACTGACCACTGATCCATCAAGTTCGGACACACATCTGATTTTCGTAAGTCAAGAAAAATAAGTCTGGATACAAGCCTCCGTTTCCAGTTAATCGTTATCTAATGATCTAAGGTTTCGTTGTTCATTGTACTTGTTTATGAACTTGTTTGTTTCTTTGGAGTGATGGAAGGAAAGTAATTGTGATATCCAAATGCCGTGAAGACATTGTTACACAATTTGGAATTGACGATTTTTTTTTTTTAAATCTTGGTTACTAAGTTTTGGGCTATAAATCAAGTTTTTCAGAAGCCAAAATCATTTGCAAACCTACTACTGTAGGTGTATTAGATTTTCTAGAAGCCTTTTATGTTGACAAAAATTTAAATAATCTCTGTAACGAATCTTTGCTATTCCGCATATATCTCTAATTTCAATCGATTGGCTCAAATTTACATATTCTGAAACGTCAAATATTACTTCAGCACATGCTTAGATCTGATTAGTCCATTTTTTTCCTTTTTTTGTATTTGAACTCCCCCATAACCTTGTTTCATTCCATTTGCTTGCCTAGCACTGAAGAAGGAGGGCGTTGCCTCCGAAACATGTTTGTTCCTTTTAAAACTTTTAATCTTACTTGTGTTTTTAAACGTTGTATCACATTTTACCTAATTTATGCACAAAGCTATCGCTTTTTAATCACAAATCAAATGTTGCTTTGAAATGAAATTGAAAAAAAAGAGTTGCAAATTTCACGCTGAAATATGAGAAATAAAATTAACGAACGTAGAGAAAACCGGCCGGTGATTGAACACACAAGCGAATTTTTAATTTCGAAAATTCATAACGTCGTTGAAAACTGCAGCATTTGCGACACAACAGTAAAGACACTTTAGATGATACATGTAATTTAAAAAATGGGATAGCGTTCATGGTTGGCTTGATTGGTTTGATTATTGGTGCAAGAGCCTTATAGGCTATAGTGCGCCAAACGATATTTTTGTCTAAAATAAAAATATGCTGAAACTAAAATTATTAAAATACGTCGGACATAACACTTCTAAAATTTTAAAAACATTTCTAAAAGAGACACATTTACAAAGCTTAAATTCTGAACAAGTCAAAAGTAAAAACTGTCTAAAATTTTCAATTAAAACTAGTAACAGAACAAACGAAACAAAAACGGCTCACAGAAACAAGGACACTAAATCAAACACAAAAAGTCAATTTCCCTAAGAGTGTTTAAGGTGCTGGATTAGATTTTATGAAGGGTTGAAGCGAGAAAAAGTGACCAAACCCAGGTGCAATAAAAAAAATATTGACTGTCTGAAAAGCGTAGATTTTATTTAATATTCACTAAAAAAAAAAAAGGATTGGAATTACAGTTCTAATTATCTTAGAATTTCCAACCAAATTCGATCACAGAAAAAATCGTTCCTTCAATTAGTATCAATGTTCTAAATGGGCATGTATGTTTTCCTCATCAAGATTGAGAAAGAATGCAAATTCAGTTTTAAATTAATGCCTCCGTTAAAATCTTACAGATATGACGTAAGGTTTACTTGGATTCTTGAAAATCTTAATTTATTTATAAGGAATTTCGACCAGTAACCTAATTCTTGGCCATTCTGGAGTGAAACTAATCAAGTGAAATTCTCAAGTGAAAATATTCAACATTAATTTCATTTTCAGCTTGGTTATTTGTTTAAGCTTAATATAACTACCGCAAACGGTTACAAAAATAAATTCCAATTGAATAAATTCTAATTCAAATAAATTTTTAATTTCTCTATCGCAGGAAAAGCCTCAAAGCAAAAGCAAGGATATTATTTGCTCACACTCAAGCAAAAGTTCACTCAGGTCTCAGGTGGTAAGTATCCAATTTAAAAGCTTTTTACGTACTTTAAAAATGTTTGTATATTTTTACCTGTTTAATTTAGCAACGTGTAATTTTCACACCATAGGTAGAAAATCCTCTGAAAGGTATTTCCACTCTTTCCGATGGGAATAAAAAATCGAAACGATCTGCTCGTTATTTCGCATAGAAAGAGCAAATTTTCATAATAATCGGTGGAGTAGTTCAGGCGGGAAAGCGTAACAAACATTCTTACTTTCGGATTTAAAATGTCAATAAGGATTTCATATATATAGCAATAAAAATGTTATACATTTCTGAAACTTGCTTCGCTTGTTTTCTCCATTCAAAATTTACGAGTAGCAAGTTTTTTTTTCTTCTAGCATCTTTTAACAGATGCGCCTCAACGTTAGAAGACGGGAGGTCACTGTAACTTCCCTAGAAATATCTTAATTTGACAAATCTGATTTGAGGATTCGACAAACTTGGACAATATTGCAATATTACCCTCTTCTCATTCTCTCTCTCTTTTTTTATTTAATCATTTGGTCAAATTCGGAGCTTTTTTCGAAACTTTACCCTCCTTAAATATTCGTGTCACCCCATGCCCTTAAACCTATCAAATACAAGCTTAAGCCTTCAGTATCGTCGTTAAGGCGGATCAGGTTCCTGGCTTTTGGAAATTAATGCATTTTCATCAAGCGTGGTTTTTGCTGTTTCTTTATGTAATCTCATTAAACATATAACTTTTGTACCCCCCCCCCTCCCCCTTCATGGAAAAATTCAAAATGTACAGGTTTTCAGACATAAATTTCAAATTAAAAAAAAATCCATGTTAATGGGACATCATGTTAAATTTTCGTTGCAACATTCTTTGAAACATCCAATGCGAAAAAAAAATAATTTTGGCGTCCTTCTGGCGATGCACGCGAAAGCACTTGACGAGGCAGCGTCGCCAAGCTGTCTATTAAGGGCAATGATGCCCCCATTATTATAATTCAATCGCAGTGATTCCATCACTTCCTCTTCGTTCCTGTTGCCAACGAACGGAGACAAACTGAAGGGTCATCCATCTACTTCAGGCTCTCCCCCACGCTCATCAAGAGGTTCCGGCGAAGTTAAGGTGACTTCACATAAAAGTTTTCTGCCGATGTATTTATTTATTACACGACACGTGGCAACGCGGGAGCTCATCCTCTGCTCCTTTTGTGTGGATCGTCTGCCAACCCCCTCTCTTCCCCCAGGCATCTTAAAAGTTCCGGTCCTAGGGAGGGAGTTGACGGAAGTTTTAAGAATTCAGGATCGAAATTTTTACGATAACGTTTGGAGGACCCCTGCTTTTGATTTTTTCCCTTCCTATGGAAATGAGTTTCCCCTTGCATCCACGGTTTTAGATCTGGTTTTCTCAAAGTTTTTTGTGGTTGTTGTTGTCTTGCGCCAGCTAGGCTAGCAATTTGGGGTACTCTGCTTCACTTTTCCAACTGTACCGTAATTTGGTGTGAAGTCCGACTTCCACAGCAAACACATGCCATATGACCCGTTAGGCCAACCATTCACAGCATAGAAATACATTCACACAACGAAAGACAAGGATTGCACAGGGCCTGATTATCCAAAAGGCACGGGAAGCTTGAGCTTCCCCTAAATAATTTTAAGGGGGCCCAAAAATGACTGAAAACCTGTGATTTAAAATTCTAGTTTCTGCTTTTAAATGCTTATCTAAAGGTAATTGTAGTTCAATAAAAATTTTCTGAAAAGTTTAAAAAGTGAAGACACATTTCATAAAACATTAATCCCACCACAAGCTATTTTTAATTGTGGGATTTGACTAACTATTTTACCATGTACTTTTATTATGGTGTATTAATTCTGTGAAGAAATAAATCTAATTTAACATCGAATCATAGAATTGCAATGCAACCATGTATTATGTATGAAAATTCTACGTATTAGCGGAGGAAGGGGACATACTTTGACCAGAATTCTGCTTGGTCAGCTCTTAGAAATGATATGTACTCTAAGCGAGATTTGTTTCAATGTCTCAAGGGAATAGAAATCCCCCCCCTCAAAAAGAGAGGGGCCTCAAAATGAGACAAAGCTTCCCCTAACTTCACGGGTTAATCGGGCCCTGGGATTGCATCCACGAATTTTGATCTGGTGTTCTCAAAGTCTTCGTGGTTGTTGTTGTCTTGTGACAGCTAGGCTGGCAATTTGGGGTGCCCTGCCTTACTTCTCTAACTGTACCGTAATTTGGAGTGAAGTCCGACTTCCCCAGTAAACACATGCTATATGACCCGTTAGGCCAACCATTCACAGCATAGCAACACATTCACACAACGAAAGACGAGGATGGCATCCACGAATTTTGATCTGGTTTTATCAAAGTTTTTCATGGTTGTTGTTGTCTTGCGCCAGCTAGTTTGGCAATTTGGGGTGCGCTGCCTTACTTCTCTAACTGTGCCGTAATTTAGAGTGAAGTCCGACTTCAACAGTAAACACATGCCATATGGACCCGTTTATAAGGTAAACCGGAGGACAGGAGAGAGAAAGTACATCCATGCCCGAGCCGGGATTTGAAACTGGTGTCTCCTCATCTGGGTCAGATTCCTATGATCACTTCACAAAGTGTCCGGCCAAGTTTTTCGTTAACAACCAATTTCACAAAGCGTACATAATTTAATTGTCACATATATTTACAAGACATGAGCATGCACGTTAACTTTCACCACAAGTGCTTTGTTTAAATCCTTCGAGATGTGAATTAGTATGGCTACCGTAAAGCAGGGTTACTTGGACCCTAGGGAGTTAATTGAGCCCACTACAATAAAATGATAAAATCTAGGTTTGGTACCTACTAGTTGAAGACTTGCACGTAGTTCCTCGTTTCTCCAACAGGTAGAAACCCTCTGCAGTCTCTAACGCTAGTACCAAACCCAGATTTTATCATTTTACTGTGGGCTCAAGTAGCCCTGTTGTGGGTCCAAGTAACCCTGATTTACGGTATCCATTCTTTTTGGAATGCGTAACCTTTTACATTAGCTTTTATACGAGGTGGTCAGTCAAAAAGTTAGTTGTACTGCTTAAGAAAACTATAGAGACCAGAAATTTTACAAGAACTTTATGAAAAGCCTGAACTTTACGTATAGCCTGAACTTTATGTCTCTATTATTTAAGCATTTGGAGATACGCGGTACAAGTTCTGTCAATGCCTTCTTCTAATAACTCACGTCAAAAGACTAAGAACTATCTTAAATAGCAGTCTTTAACTCGTCATCTGAATGGTATCGTCGCTTTAAAAGTTCTTTCATAGGGGTCGTGGAACATGAAAGACACAAGGAGAAGAATTTGGGCTTTAAAAAAAAGTAATTTTACCCTTTTCGTCTGAGCTTTTTCAGGAGACCAAGCGTTTATTTTGTCGCAAGTGGTTTTTCATTTCCATACCATGCCACAATCGCTTTCTACCAGCTGTTCAAACAATTTTAAAATAACATGTACACTCTAACTTTTTAAATTAATTTTTATAATCCCACTAGCTTATTATCCGGCGTTGCCCGGATTGCATTATGTTCAACTTATTTCATGCTAAAATGAAATAGGTGAGCCTTAAATTGGCAATTCATTATTAATCGTTATCTTTGTTGGAAAACACTCATATTAAAATGTATTATATTTTATCAATTTGTATGCTTAAAGGCTTATCTCTATTTCTCTACACATTCAAAATCGAAAGAAAATGGCCATTTTGAAACAAAAATTTCAGTTTTGAGTTTTTGGATTTTTTTTTTTTCATTTCAATACCCCAGCAGCACCAGAACGTTCAAATTTGGTGCAAAAATGGTGTTATTGGTCAAATAACGGTGCTAAGTGTCCCTTGAACGTTATTCGACGTGCAAAAACAGTAATATTATCACGGTGTCATTTCAGTGATTAAAGAACGTGATGTTTGACGTGCAAAAACAGTTATCACGGTGTCATTTCAGTGCTTAAGGAACGTGATATTTGACGTGCAAAAGCAGTAATATTATCACGGTGTCGTTTCAGTGCTTAAGGAACGTGATATTTGACGTGCGAAAATAGTAATATTATCACGGTGTCATTTCAGTGCTTAAGGAACGTGATATTTGACGTGCAAAAACAGTAATATTATCACGGTGTCATTTCAGTGCTTAAGGAGGTGCTTAATTTCTCAGAATTGAGGTCGTGAATTACTGCTTTTTAGAAAGGGGGGAGGAATCATATCTGCAGAAACTTTAAGTTTTATCCTAAACAACTTTTTCTCCCAAGATCCTAATCAGATTTGCATGCATTTCAGTAAAAAAACATTATATTCATACTAATAATATGATATGATTTACGCCCTTAGTCTTTCATAGATGGCGTCTCCTGCAAAAAAATTTTCTTTTAAAGTATTATTTTTCTCCCTCGATATGATCAAGTAGCGTCTAGTGGTTAGCGTGTGCTGCTGGAGGCGCAAGGGACCCGCGTTCGAATCCCGCGGAATGAATATGTTCAATTCAAAGTTATTAAACAATCAATAATTAAAATAAGTTAATTAAGTAATTAAATGATTAAAACCAAGATGGCGACGATCATGGATCAAAAATGGCGGATCAAAAACGACGTCACGGTTAAAACACGTCACGGCCCCGGATAGTGGGGTATACGTAGTATACGTTTTTAGCTGGGGAACACTGAAAACAAACGTATTTCCAGAACCTAAATATAACCTATCATTCCACGTTCAAAACTGGGACAAAAAAAGGTGGTTAACACCAGATTTCGACGTGTCATATTACCATCGATCGATGAGATACATAGACGTTGACAACACGTGCTGCGAGAACGTGTTTTGAACGTGCCGGCTGGTGCGCTCTGTACGTGTAAAATTATAAGTCGTGTATCGCGACTTCACTTCAACAGTCCTTTCAATTTAAAAATAAACTCACACTTGGACGACTTCTTTTTTCTTCTTTCTGAAAATCAAGTGCTACTCTAATACATTTTTAGTGCAGGTGATCATAATATATGAGGTTATCAAACACTCACATTCATTTCACAGCACATAGGTATACAATTCACAGCACATAGAAAAAAGACATTTTGGACTTTTGTCAGATCATAGATAATGAGTTCAAAAATGTTTCACTCATTCATCTAATCATATCCTGACACCTGGAGATTTCATTCAGGGCGTCATAACCGAGGGTTTTGTTGATTTCCAGGTATCAGTCACCTTCCTCGGCTCAACCATTGAAATCATCAATCACTAACATTCATGCAAATTCATTCATTCTATTTCATTCACACACATTCACACACACACATTCTCACTCACTTTCATTCAACACAATTAAAAAATCAATAACAATTAAAATACAACAAGTTAAAATTTTCACACAGATTAACTATAAAGAGGCCATCACCATCTGAAAAGGAAAACTGATTATACATAAACATACACTCAGGTACCTTAAAAAATAAATAAATAAATAAATAAAAAGAATAAATCAAAAAAATCAAAAAAAAATAAAATTTTTGCAGTCAAGTAGGAAAAAAAAAAAAATCAAAAGAAATAAAATCAAAAAAAAATTTTTTTAGCAAAGTTATGGCCAGTTAAAAAAGAAAAAAAAAAGAGCTCAGACTTTAGAATGGTTATTATCTATTTTCTTTCCATTGCTTCATTCTCATGATTTTATTTTATTTTTAATTTCAATTACTTTTACTTCATTTCCTCCTTTTTTTTTTTTTTTCCAAGATTCTTCATATTATTTTTTCAATTTTCTTCTGTTTTCAAAAAATTTCATTTCTTCAGTTCTCAATTTTTTTTTTCAAAAACTTCAATTTTTCAAAATCTTCAGTTTTTCAAACATTATTCTTGAAATTTTCAGGAAATCTTCTATTTTCCAACTTTCTTGGAATTTCAATTTTTTTTTGAAATATCATTAATATTTATGAAAATATGTTGCATATATACAGATGAAATATGTACAATTGACGATGAATATTTACAATTTCCGTACGACTTCCACGATTCACCGGGTGATGCTATGATGGCCATATGCTAATGTATTGACCAGATCAGGAAGGATGTATCTCTTGTCATCAAATGGAGATAATGCAGTTTTATTCATCTGCAGAGTGTACAGTTGGTGGGCATCACTACCAATTTTTATCATTCTCTCTCGGGTTGCTCTAACGTCTTCGAGACATTTTTTATAATCGTTGTGAGTGATTTTTTTCTGAACCACCCGTCGAGAGACGCCCTTTGCAGTTTTCTTCTCCATATTCGATAACTTGATGGAATACATCTTTGATCTTAACCCTACGAACTCCTGAATAATCTTCCCATTCGCCTCATCTTTAAAGCACCCAATACTCTTCTTATTCACATTACTATGAAGTGGATGATCCTTCGGATACTCAGATGTATCATATAGATGGAGATAGGGTTTCATGTCTTCATAGACGTCTTCTGTCTCAATCTCATACATTAATGAGTCTGTGTCTGTGAAGAGAAGTTCAGCTCTTATGCCATACAGGTTTAAAATGTGGTTATAGTGGAAGTCGTACATAAGAATTTTGCTTATCTCCAAGATGACGAACCCCACGTAAATAGGCCGGTTGAGCATTATAGATGTTTTCACCCGCTCAACACCGGCAAGCTCCTCAGAGAAAATTTTAAACGAGCGGAAACTAGGTGCCGCTGCAACTTTCAGTGCACGTCGCTCTGTCTGGACTAGTTGGATGTCCACACGATTCCTCAGGTTCTCCATCGTTTTGCCGTACATCGAGTTCAACACTGAGAAGCGAAAAGCTGCAACAAACTCCTTTGAAAAGGACTTTTTTAAGTTGATGAACAACTCGGTGTACGGCAAAACGATGGAGAACCTGAGGAATCGTGTGGACATCCAACTAGTCCAGACAGAGCGACGTGCACTGAAAGTTGCAGCGGCACCTAGTTTCCGCTCGTTTAAAATTTTCTCTGAGGAGCTTGCCGGTGTTGAGCGGGTGAAAACATCTATAATGCTCAACCGGCCTATTTACGTGGGGTTCGTCATCTTGGAGATAAGCAAAATTCTTATGTACGACTTCCACTATAACCACATTTTAAACCTGTATGGCATAAGAGCTGAACTTCTCTTCACAGACACAGACTCATTAATGTATGAGATTGAGACAGAAGACGTCTATGAAGACATGAAACCCTATCTCCATCTATATGATACATCTGAGTATCCGAAGGATCATCCACTTCATAGTAATGTGAATAAGAAGAGGATTGGGTGCTTTAAAGATGAGGCGAATGGGAAGATTATTCAGGAGTTCGTAGGGTTAAGATCAAAGATGTATTCCATCAAGTTATCGAATATGGAGAAGAAAACTGCAAAGGGCGTCTCTCGACGGGTGGTTCAGAAAAAAATCACTCACAACGATTATAAAAAATGTCTCGAAGACGTTAGAGCAACCCGAGAGAGAATGATAAAAATTGGTAGTGATGCCCACCAACTGTACACTCTGCAGATGAATAAAACTGCATTATCTCCATTTGATGACAAGAGATACATCCTTCCTGATCTGGTCAATACATTAGCATATGGCCATCATAGCATCACCCGGTGAATCGTGGAAGTCGTACGGAAATTGTAAATATTCATCGTCAATTGTACATATTTCATCTGTATATATGCAACATATTTTCATAAATATTAATGATATTTCAAAAAAAAATTGAAATTCCAAGAAAGTTGGAAAATAGAAGATTTCCTGAAAATTTCAAGAATAATGTTTGAAAAACTGAAGATTTTGAAAAATTGAAGTTTTTGAAAAAAAAAATTGAGAACTGAAGAAATGAAATTTTTTGAAAACAGAAGAAAATTGAAAAAATAATATGAAGAATCTTGGAAAAAAAAAAAAAGGAGGAAATGAAGTAAAAGTAATTGAAATTAAAAATAAAATAAAATCATGAGAATGAAGCAATGGAAAGAAAATAGATAATAACCATTCCAAAGTCTGAGCTCTTTTTTTTTTCTTTTTTAACTGGCCATAACTTTGCTAAAAAAAATTTTTTTTGATTTTATTTCTTTTGATTTTTTTTTTCCTACTTGACTGCAAAAATTTTATTTTTTTTGATTTTTTTGATTTATTCTTTTTATTTATTTATTTATTTATTTTTTAAGATACCTGAGTGTATGTTTATGTATAATCAGTTTTCCTTTTCAGATGGTGATGGCCTCTTTATAGTTAATGTGTGAAAATTTTAACTTGTTACATTTTAATTGCTATTGATTTTTTTAATTGTTATTGATTTTTTAAATTGTTATTGATTTTTTAATTGTGTTGAATGAAAGTGAGTGAGAATGTGTGTGTGTGAATGTGTGTGAATGAAATAGAATGAATGAATTTGCATGAATGTTAGTGATTGATGATTTCAATGGTTGAGCCGAGGAAGGTGACTGATACCTGGAAATCAACAAAACCCTCGGTTATGACGCCCTGAATGAAATCTCCAGGTGTCAGGATATGATTAGATGAATGAGTGAAACATTTTTGAACTCATTATCTATGATCTGACAAAAGTCCAAAATGTCTTTTTTCTATGTGCTGTGAATTGTATACCTATGTGCTGTGAATTGAATGTGAGTGTTTGATAACCTCATATATTATGATCACCTGCACTAAAAATGTATTAGAGTAGCACTTGATTTTCAGAAAGAAGAAAAAAGAAGTCGTCCAAGTGTGAGTTTATTTTTAAATTGAAAGGACTGTTGAAGTGAAGTCGCGATACACGACTTATAATTTTACACTTCAAGGGTCCTTTTTGTCATTTAACTTTTGTGAACGTGGTAAAGAAAAAAAAAGATTTGAACTTTTGGCTAATTAACTAAATTAACTGCATTAGCAGGCAACTGCATTAGCAAATTGCTTCAGCAGATTTTGGCAAAAGAAAAAAAAAAAAGTTGATGGGGGTGTTTTTTGTTTGACTACACCCGGGCTGGCTGGTGGGACCATCAACTTAAAAAAAAATATTTTTTCATCAAAAAAAAATTTCTAAGTTCGAAAATCGCGAAAATAATTCAAAGTCCTAAAATTCGCGGGAAATATTCAGAAATTTGCGGGAAAAACCCTTGTAACCTTTCACGAAAATAATTCAAAGAAATCAAAACATTGGTTGTCATGACAACCAAAACCCTCGCGGCGGCCCTGGGGGGAGGCGGCGGGAGGTGGCTGAGGAGGAGGCGGCGGGAGGTGGTGGGGAGGTGGTGTTCCACCACCACCACCTCTTGGCGCAGAACTCTCCTTTATCTACTACTTTTGCATTCTAATATTTGTATTAATATTACCTGTAATACACTTAAAGTCAAATGTATAGTCGTGTGTTATGTTAGTCACGTTATGTTAGTCACAGGCAAGTTTTATTAAAATACTACTTTTTGTAATATTTAAAATATATGTCAAATTTACAATTATTAATATGAAAATAACCTTTCACATAGATACTATCAGGGAAAAAATAATAATTTTATGATTTAGTTTCAGAGAATTGTGTTGATGAATTTAATACAAAATTTTGAGGGTTGCAAATCTGTTATGTTAGTCACGTTGCTCAAAATGTTCCCTAACTGTCAAAAATTATAAGTAAAATTATTATTTTTGTATTTTAACTTAAACAACTCATCTATGCGGAGAAGAATAACACCTTGTTTTTGGTGTTGTGACAAAAATAAGGCTCGCACACAGAAAATAAAATTAAAAATTTATTCTAACTGTTATGTTAGTCACAATGGAATTGCCCTTATTTAAAAAAAGATAAATTTTTAAAAGTCAGCTCTCCCTTAAGAAAAAAAAGAAAAAAAAAAAAAAAAAAGATTCAGTTCAAAGATTCCGTTCAGATATTCACTTCAAAGTTCTCTCTTTCATTTTTAGAAAATGCTCTTTTGTTTTTTAGAAATTGAACTCATATGAGAAATTTCAAACCTTACTCTCAATCTAATTTTGGCACCCTCAGGACCAGTTCTAGGGGCAAGGAAGCAGCTTGAGGGGCGCCAAATGGAGGAGGGCGCTATTACAGCAGATAAAAAAAAAACTAAAAAAAAAACTGTTGGGAAAAATGTTAAATGCAAAAACAGAAAGTTTTTTTTTCTCCTTCTAAGTTTTATCATTTCAGCTTTCAGAAAGAGGGACATAATAAATATATTATTCAATATGAAAAGGAAAACAATTACTCATTTGGTATTTAGTGAATTTATGTTTTTTTTTAAACAATTGGAAGCATTTCTTTTCTTTTTCTTAATTTCAAAATAAAATTACTGAAAAACTTGAGATAAACTGAATAGAGATAGAATTCTCCTTTTATACACAATTCCCGATTTTTCAATTCTGAATTTAAAAACCTGCTTTTGTTTTGAAAGTATTTAAGGTTACTCAGCTTGTATTTATTATTGTTTTTATTAATATTATCATTATTGTCTAAGTTATCATTTGATGATATAGTAAAAACTTTTGCAGCCAAAAAAGCTCGCAAAATAAAGTTCTAATTTTTTCGTTTTTTAATGTAAGTGATGTAAAAAGCTGAAACTAAATAGAAATGCATCCATTTTATTAGCCTTTTATTGAATAATTAAATACTATTTTCTAAAATTGTAATCTATTCATTTTGATTCTGTCCACATATACTTCGATATCATTTTATAAACATTAACCATCTGAGCAAAAAATGTATGAGAAAATGGAGCACTAAAACCAATGTGCATCGGTGGTCGGTCTGGCCCGATATTCAGGGGTATGAAGAGGGAAAACTTGTCCCTTTGGCTTTGAGAAAGTATTCTATTTATTTAGTTGTGCTTTTTGTTCATTTTCAATGTATAATATTCGTTGAGTATACTTATATGACGGTCAAGACGTTGGCGTTATTTCTTTTCGACAAATATTTTATTTTATTTTAATGAGGAGGGCGGGGGGGGGGGGGGGGCGCCGAAGCGAAGTCCTGCTCCTGTTCGAAAATGGCCTAGTTACGTCCCTGACGTAACTATAATGATTAAGAGAAAACAAAAGTTGTAGCATACCTAATTACAAACTGTTCCATTTAAAACGATGCGTAATAGATAATTGACCCTCTCCGAACTCTAGTTCATGCGGAAAAAATACCTTCCGTGAGCAATAAAGTCGAATGATTAAAGAGGAGAGTGAAGAAAAATCCTTATTTTTTAAAGAAAATAAATAAATTTTCATACATTTTAGGGAAAATTCGGCGTATAAGTGAAATATTTAGCTTTAGAGCGACACATAAACGAACGATACTATCATTATTTTGCTATGGAATGTGCTGGGACCATTCAAAATCGTCGTATAAGTGAAAAAGGCGCAGAAATGAGAGTTCACTGTATATGCGCGGTTCTTCTCAGTGCTGGATTATCCTCTGAAGTTAGGGTAAGCTCGTCTCCTGTAGGGGCCCTCCACTTTTCGTTTAAAGGAAATTTTCGGAAAACGCTGCACGTTGAAACAAAACTCATTAATGCTACAAAGAGTATTCCAAAAGTGGCCCCAGCAAAATTCAGATTAAAGTTTCGCCTATATGCTTGCACTATAATTCTCAGCAAATAAGGGTGGTTTGTCATTGAATAGGATTTATCACTTCGCAAAACTATCATAAAAATCCATAGTAACACAGTTGCGCCAAACTATATTGTACAAATTATCTTTAAAATCGAATTAAAATGCGGAAACTGGGTTTTTTAAGCAATTTTCCTGTTATTTTTGAGCCCTTTGCAATTTGTGAGGGGAAGCTCAAGCGTCCCGAGCCGTTTTGGGTGATCAGGCCCTGGTTCCTCTCCTAACACGGAAGCAAAAATGGATCATTGACGCCCTTGACAAAATTAAAGATGTCATAAAATTCCAGTTTTAGACCTTCAGTTATGGAAAATTTCCAAGTGAGAGCACCTGATCCCCTCTTTCCTATCATCAAAATTAACTAAAAATCGCATTTTTACTACTTTAATTTCGGGAAATTTCAGGAGAGAAGGACTTAATTACTAAATGAATCCGTATGTGATGTAATTAAGGAATAAATAAGTAAACGAAATGAAGTGTTTGACTTTGCCCGGTATGTATTAGACAAATTGTATGAAACATTTAATATCAAAACGTGCCCAAGTGGATTAAAGTACTGCACTGGATACCAGTAGATCTTAACTAATATTTAAAATGCTTATTGGCAGAAACTTAATCATGTTATACAGTGTGGAACCTCGTTAATTCAAACACGTTTAAAATGATTTACTGCTGACGAACTACAATTCCGATTCCCGTCTTATGCTTTGCAGTAATGAACTGATTTTAAAGGTGCCCTGCTATTCGTTTTAACGAGATTTGACTGTAATAACAAAATAATTTTTTGGGAAAATCACAAATATTGTAATATGGGTAGCAAGCTTTGAAAATGTAAACCTTGATCTTTTGAACTCTTTTTTGTTAGACTGGAAACTGGAATCAGCAATATGTTTAAGAACAAAGCTAAAATACTGTTAAATAGGTGTTGCTCTAAACTGTCAAATATTTCACCACTTCACTTTGCTCCGCTACTTAAATTAGGCTCACATTCCACTACGTATTTCAAATAGCTGTTAATATTTCATAATTTTTGAATACGGTTTGTGTTTTAAATACATAATTTGGTAAAGTTTTTTTTGTAATTCACTTGGAAATAAATTTACTACAAAACCAACTTTTTCTTATGATTCGTCTTTTTTTCTTACTGTTATTTAGGAAGGAAAATATTGCAATGCAATTAGTCTTTCATTGTTGCGATGGAAAATAACAAGTTATGAAATTATTCCTATTAATTTGGATTAACGTTATTTTTGAAATGTATACATCAGTTACTTTTTCTTTCGTTTTACATTGTTCGACAAAAAAGTACTGAATAAATTCATCGTTATTCAGTTTGCTAACATTCAAAAATATCATTTATAAATTAATAAAGGGCCATTAAATCCCTCTTTTGGATATCGTATAGATATTTTAATTTGGACCATCGATGTCGCACCTCTGCTACTGATACCTTTGTGGTCTCGCTCTGAAGTTTTTGGGATGTATTCATTTAAATACCTTTAAAATCCCGAATTTGTCTTCAAATTTTCAAAGAACACCATTTTAAAATTTTATTAAGTATTAGTTTCACATGTGGGTTTGTTTGTATGTATAAAATATAAAATTCACGTTCTCTGAATAAAAGATAAAATTCACGTTCTTTATAAATGTAAAAGTAATATATTTAATACTATCACTAATACTACAGGCTAAACTATATTATATAAACTATATTACTTATATTACATGTTGATGTATCTATATATATAAAGATGACGGGCTTTGTACGTTTGTAACCGCTGGCTAGAAGCCCCGACAGCACCTACAGACCTGAAACTTCCCTGATAGCACAGTGACCAAAATGTGACGCTTTTGTGACCCGTGACGCTCGTCACAAGCGCAGTCGCAACCACGTCACTGCGACTTACGAATGTCCGACCGCGGTGACGTCACAGTGCGACTTTACAGTGACGGCGCATGACGACCCAATTGCAACCGAGGTCACCTAGTGACGGTTTGGCGACCTCACATCGCAGTCACAGCGACCGATGTGACCAGTCAGTGACCTGTGTGTGAAGTTGCGGCGGCGTCACAATGCGACTTCACAGTGACGGCGCCCGACGACCTGTCATAAAATATTTTTTTTTAATTTTGAAAAAATAAAAGAGTCTTTTACTGACATCAGAAATCACTGATATAAGAACCTGGATTGAATCAACATATTTTCCGCCAACCGTTACGCTGCGAAACTCACTGTCCCACGCCTGGAATCGAACCCGGGTCGTCTGGATGCAAGCCAAGAATTCTAACCACTATACTAGACGAGAGTTACAAGAGGAATCTCAAAAAGTAAAGACGAGCTGCTGAAGGTCACATTGTGGTCACAAAGTGAGTCACATCCACGTCGATGTGACAGTTTTGAGTCACAATGCGACTTTACCACGACGTCAGAGAAAAGTCCCACTTGCGTCTTCAGGCGTTGCTAATGCAATGCTTTTGTGACCCTCGCATGCGTCACAAGTGAAGTCGCAACCAAGTTACTTACGAATGTCAGCAACGGCGACTTCACAATGCGACTTTACAGTGACAACGCCTGACGACCCAATTGCAACCTAGGTCTCCCAGTGACGGTTTAGCGACCTCACATCACAGTCACAGCGACCGATGCGACCAGTCAGTGACGTACGCGTGAAGTCGCGGCAGCGTCACAGTGCGACTTCACAGTGACGGCACCTGAGGACTTCTCCGCCTTGTGACTTCTCCGCGAGCTGACACTCGTAAGTTGCTGCCACATCTTTGCGACTTCGCTTGTGAGGTATCACAAAAGCGTCTTATTTTGGTCACTGTGCAATTCGTAGTCACATCCCCGTTTGTTGCGACTTTTTTAAATCGCAATAATGCTTTGAAGAATTTCATTTAAAAGTCACAAATAAGGCGCAAAACCAGCACTAAGTGACATCGACTGCCTTCGTGCTACCAGGCGTCGTCACTGCAACATCGCACTTTTGATGTCGCCGCGAATTTTCATTCGTAAGTTGCAGCCACCTCTTTGGGACTTTACTTGTGACGTACCCGAGTCACAAAAGCGTCTTATTTTTGTCACTGTGCTATTCATAATCATACCCCGTTTTCGCATCTGCTGTAAATCACTACAGGGCTTTACAGCGACGTCATTTAAAGGTGTCACAAGTAAGTAAAGAAATTTGATAGTGACAATGATGAGAAGCCGCATAACCGATACAAACTATCAAAACGTCGCATCAAATACACAATTACACGACAACGGTTTCCTTGATTGTGTCATGTTGTCACGGAATAGTCACAAATTGTCCAAAATTGCATTGATGTTGTAAGGGCCGTCACTGCAATTTTGACGTCATCACGGATTGACATTCGCAAGTGGTTGTCACTTGGTCGCTTTTGTTACTGCTGTCTGTTAGAAAGTGATTGAGGCTCTTAAAAAATTTTTTTGACTGATTTTGTAACGTAAAATTATTAATTCGGTATTATTAATTCGGTCTTCAATCGGTAAAAAAATATTTTAATGAAAATTCACATTAAGGTCACAATGTGACGTCTCCACAACGTTACATTGTGACCGGTCACAATTCAGCTGTCACAGCGACGTTGTAGTGAAGTCACACGCAAATGTCGCAAACGAGTCACAATGTGACTTTTGTGCGTCGTCACAATTGAGTCACGGTGCGACTGTGACGCTTGTGACTCGCAGTGACGTCACTGTGACTTATCCGTGACACATTGTGCTATTAGGGTTGGCTCAAAAATTCGAACGTATCCCAGTAAAATGCACCTCGAAGGCCAAATTTTAAATTTCGAATTAGTTATTTTTAAATTAATTAATTAGTCTCATTTTTGGTGTATCCGCCATAATTGAGGGGGAAAACCTTCCCCCACCCCAAAACATTATATATCGCTGGAAAGTGTTTTTTTTTCTGAAAAAGAAAAGTTTTAGCACGTTTCTGTCCGTTAATTAGAACAGGAGATATTAATTAATCAAATTTAGCCAATTTTCAAGGCTTAACTATGTACGCAATACTGAAACACTAGGTCCATTTTCCTGATCAGCTGTTTTTTTGTCCCCGAAGTTACTTTGTAGTTTAAATTTTTGGTATAGGTTTAAGATTTGAAAATATATTCAATTTGAATGATTAATATCGACTATTTCTTTCTTAATTTTCTGTCCTTTTGATTTATTTGGCGAATTGATTTAAACTTTAGCATGACTTTAAGTGAAATTTTAAAGATGAAGCGCATTTGAACTAAAGGATATAATAATTTTACTTCAGAGGGGGAGTTGAAGTAAATTTAAATTTATTCAGTTGACTTCCTCAAATTCGGTGTTACCGAAAATATCAGAATGGAACTATTATTTTTAAAAATTTAGTGATGGCTATTCAGTTACTCTTCGTATTTGGCGTGGTAAAGTTTGGCAACAATAGGGATATTTACCAAACCTCCCAGCCAGTGAAACACTACTTTCTCCAAATCAAAGAAAACGCTCTGAGGAGGAACAGTAGTTGTTTGCAGTCAAAAGCGTATTTTATTGCATGTTTAAAACATGTATTTAATGCCGCCATCACAAAATTTTTAACATTAATAGTTACATTCTGACATTTTCGGTAACACCGCTATTCAGTTACTCTTCGTATTTGGCGTCGTAAAGTTCGGCAACAATCGGGAAATTTACCAAACCTCCCAGCCACTGAAATCTTGCTTTTTTGAGGGTCGCTGTTAGATTGTAATCACTTCAAAGAGATGGTGCGAAAGACATTATATTTCTTTCCTTTTAATGTTCATATTAAAATCATGGAAGAATGGTTGTGGCTGAGCTACCTGATACAATCGGTGCCCTATGTGTTTGTTGAGAGTTTTCGAAAATCTTGGCACTACAGTTGTGTAAAAGTTCCATTGAAACGTAAAAATTTCGCTAAAAATAAATAAGTTCGTCACACGCACACACACACACGAAAAGAAGAAAAGTCTTAAGAGTGAGTTAAACTTTATTTAGTTAACTTCCTTTACATTTATTGCACGGGCATCGCTGTGCGGGTACTGCTAGTTACCGCACGGCGGTGCGGGTACTGAGTTATAAGAGCATCTAAAAGCATATTTTTGAGTTTTTTAAAACTAATTTAAAGATTATTCTTTCTTTTTTTTTTTAACGTTTTTAACGCATTCTGCCAAAATGTCGAAATACTGTTTTCGCTAGATTTATGTGAAACAATTATTAAGTACAATTTCATTCAAATATTGTGCATCTTTTCGATGGTCTGTATATTATAAATTAGCTATTGATAGGCATACAGTGAAGCACCGTTTATACGTTTTTGGAGGGACTGTATGAAGAAAATGTACAAATTGAAAAACGTATAAAGGATGTACCTTAATATGTGTTGGACTCTGCCGGGCCAGATAAAAAAAAAAGTATTACTGATGAAAACGTATTAAAGATAAACGTATAAACGCTGCTTCTCTGTGTTTTAAAATATGAAATGTGCTATTGGAATTTAGCTCTCAAATGTTATTGTCGTTGGTCGTAACAATTTTGCTTGTAGTAGCTTGTTTTGCATACTTTGTTCACACATTTTTTGTTTTTGGAAAGAGCGTTAAATAATTTTTATCCCGTATTCCTATCATTTAACTGAAGTGCAAATTCTATTTACAACTGAAAAATGAAAAAAAAAAAAAAAAGGCCAAGTATAATTAAAAAAATATTTTCTAGTTACAAAACATCTCGATCCAAACTTCCTTTTTTGTAACTAAATACGTCAAATGTTTTTGGATATAAGCTGCTTTTTTGGGTTCATAACTGTTGCTCTTATTTTGCATCCTTGTTTAGAGAAATAGTTTGATATTTTTTTTTCTTTCTTTTCTTTTATTTCTTTCATCCCTCTTTTTTTCTTTTGCTCCCAGAAAAATGTTTTAAAAGAAAAAAATGGAAGCAAAATATTTTTTAAGTGAAAATACATTTAAAATATTTTCCTGCAAATTTCGAAACTTCAATACGCAAAATAGATTAAGTAAAATCGAAATAAGTGTCAAAGTCTCATCAATTTGCAAACTAGTTTTCACATTGCAATAAAAAGATATCTAGATGGCAACTCATTAAGATGCTTCGTGCAAAAACTTTCACATTAATGTCCAAATTTACATTTCCACACATTTTCCTTCAATAACAGAATAGTTCGGCAGGGCACATTTTAAAATTCTACATCTTTTAAAAAAAGGATCGTACACAGATTGGTCATCACATCGCTTCACTTTACCCACTTCATCACCATCTGATTGATTAACATCAACCAATAGAGTAAAAGAGAACGGTCTTTTCGGTGCTTTCGCAATGACAAAATCAGAGCATAACATGTCTGCTAAACTTTCATGATTGCAAAGTGCGCAGTGTGCATTTCGATAAGACACATTGGTTCCGTTTTTGGGGATGAGTATAATACCCATGTACGATAAACATTTAGCATGAACGACATTATCGGTCCAGTTCGTTGCACAACTCGAGATAACCCCGTATCGGCAAATCCTTACGTTGTTCTTCAAATGAACTGGCATTTCTACTGATAAAGAGATGTTGGCAAAAGTTTTGTTCTCCAACATTTTCCACGTTTTTAACACTTTGTCGTACTGAATGACAGGTATTGTCGATGGCACTGTTGGGATATTATCCGCTGAAATTTTTACGTGCCAAAAATTTGGCAATTTCTGATGGCTTTCTTCTTCGTTACATCGAAAGCAAAAATAATTTTTGTATGTCAAACCAGTTCGATTGCTGGTGACTGGTACAAGTAATAAAGGATCACTGTGAGCTTCCCCATTACCAGCACATTGTCTACTGATGGAAGGATCACCATTCCAATTTTGTTTGCACTCAGTGATCATAAATACGTAAAGAGTAGATGTCCCATAAACCTTGGAGCACCCCATTCTTTCCTGAACAGATGATCTGTTTGAAGATCTGTGAGGCGAATCGATACAGCAGGTCTCGAAGTCAGCACAAAATTTCCCACAGTTGCAGTTGCGTAAGTCCAGCCTGTCCTGTTGTGGCGGATATTTGCAGTTGTCCGAAGTGTTGCAGTCTGCATCTAGTGCTTGTAATTCATCATACGTCACAACTACATTTTCTTCTCCTATAACTGATTGACACACAATTAAGGCCTTCAACAGCAGGATAAGGAAACGCATTTTCGCTTTAGGAATAAGAATGTTGATCACCTAAAAACAAAGAATATACTTCAGTTAGTACGTAAAAGCATGCAAAAGACCTGGATGTAACACATGATTTCACTGAGCTTGACAGTACTATTTGCCGTAGAGCAAACACGAGCATTTGGGCCAGCGATCAGAGGAAGATAGCTCGAAGTCTATTAATTTGAATACCCCTTTATCTCAAAGTTTTTATTGGGTTCCTAATTCTTGAGAGGACTGTGAGAGATTCCTACAACTCGAACTACCAATAACTCGAAACGTTTAGTCTGTCCCATGGGACTTAAGCCCGAACTCCACATAAGCGGAAAATCGACGGAAACAGAAAGCAGAAACTGAAAAATCAGGTTTTTCCCCTTTCTGCTGGGCAGAATCGCGGCAGACTCGGAAGTAGAAAAATTTCAACTTTTCTGCCGCTGCCAGCGGATTCCGCTTTGGAACAGCCAATAGGAGCTCGTCTTCAAATGTGAAGCTTTTAGCAATGGCTGCACCCGTATGTGTTGTTGAAAGCATGTCTACGAAGTACAATCTCGAAGCTTTTAAAGAAGAAGTACAAAATTATCCTTGTTTGTACGACAAAAAACAGAAAAGACTATAAAAATGTTGTTTTAAAGACATCGTATTATGGACCACGATTGGTGCAAAATTTGGCCTAATCGGTTAGGAATATGATCTCGTTGGAAGAAATGGCGCCATCTATTGCATAAATGTAGTACCTTTCGATATTTTTTTTTTCAGCCCCTTACATTTTTTGGTAAAAATATAATGAATTTTAATCACCTTTAACGATATTTTCAATATAGCTTTGCAAACAAACATCAGACCGACATTTTTTTATAGTTTTAGCATTAAGAGAAGTTCAAAAAAGTCAATCGAAAAAATCTAACTTGCAAAAAATCAGAAAAAAGTTTTTAGATGAAAAAAAAATTCGTTGAAATCTTATTTTAAAGTTTTTTCGTTTTGAAAGGTATTTGAGGTAAATGGTTTTGAAATTTGAAGCATATATTATTTTTAAAAAAAACTGACATCTAGGATTCAAATGATGCACTTCGTAAAGACGAACTGCGATTAAAATGTGTGTGTAGGCGGAGAATCGTCCTCCAAAAGACTACTTTCGTTTTTTTTTCTTTTTAATTCTGATAATGCAACTGTAAAATTGATCAAGTGTAATCCGACCATGGCAATAACTTCGTCTTGACCGTCCATTTATCCCGCTGAAAGCACAAGAAAATGTTGAATGCATAGAATTCACCTGCAGATGACGCCTTGGAATACCGCCATCGATTCCGCACTGCTTTTCTGTTCTAAAAACCACCTGTTCGGCGGAAACTCAACTGAAACAGAAATTCCGTTTCTGTGTACGCTTTCGGTTTTCTGCTCATGTGGAGTTCGGGCCTTAGAGCTATTGAGATTCGACTGCAATTTTGCTACTGCTCATTAGGCAAGGGGTTTTCAATGGCATGTTCGGCGGACTGGCAACGGTCCGTGGAACTCAAATCATTATTATAATAAAATTTTAAGATTTTATAAAAGTTTGTGACAATTTTAAAATTTAGAATGCACAATTTTGTCTTCAAAGGGATGTCAAGCACTTAGCAGTGGTACAGTGAAAGAGTGGTTTTGGTGGTAAAAAAACTCCCTCCCCCAGATGCCTTGGTTTTAACCGTTTTAACATTGTTGCCAATCCTAATATGGTACTTTACTTTGGATTAAAAAAAATCCTGCAGCAGGTAATTCTGGCCTTCGTTAGTGCTTAAGCGTGATTGCATATCGCACCCTTGCTACAAAAGTACCACAATTCAAAAAACTACGTTTTCCAGGAATTGCAAAAAACTGTTCCGAGCTGACTAGGCACATTTTAGTATTTTTGAATTTGTCAATGTGAAGACCGATACATCTCAAACTATGACCGTTAGTTACGCATGTTACTCGTTGACGGCTGGACGACAACTCCAAATATGGCATTTCAGTGGAAGGGGTCCTATGTATCTTGATAACAACAGAACGCCGTATAATTGCCCTTTGGCGGCTGATTTTTCAACGCAACTTCTGGCTCTTTTGAAGATTGGTAGAGACGTGTAAACTACGTATAATGACGGTCATAACTCAAAAATTGCAATTTTTGAGTTGTGGCATTTTTGTAGCAAGGGTGCGATATTTTTAAGAAAGGAATGAACTTTTGGGATTACTTTAAGAATTTTATTTTTTCAAAATAACTAACGATTCTTTTTTATATCTGTTACTAATGTTACTTTATTTTTAATACGCTTTTATTAGTTTCACTTGTGGGTTTGTCTGTATGTAACTCTAAATTTAAGATAAAATTCACGTTCTTTATGCACATAAAAGTAATGTATTTAATACCATTGTTAATACTAAAGGCTAAACTATATTACATGTTGATGTTATATAATTGTTTCAGTTATTTGTGTATGAAACTATGAATAAAAGATAAAATTCACGTTCTTTGCAAATATAATAGTAGATTTAATACTGTTATTAATACTAAAGGCTAAACTATATTGAAAAGCGTATTTTTTAGTTTTTTTTTAACTACATTTAGTTTTTCTTCTTTGAATGCTTTTTTTTTTCAAAATAATTTTTTAAAATTTCATTCAAATTTTGTTAGCCAATTTTCATAATGTTAACAATAAAATAGCATTTTGTTTACCAGATATAAAAATTTAAATATTCAGTAAGTTGCCCGTGAGCAGTAGCCATTTAAAAGTAAAACATTGCCGCGCGGAAAAACTAAACTATCTAAGTCACCCACCCTACTTCGAGAGGTAACTAGTAAAAATTATTTTAATTTATAACTGGATGATACATTAATATTTGATTGATGCTTTTATGCTATTGTATAACCGATGAGTGTAGCAACACATTAGTAATGAATATATCTGGAATTGAGAGCTAATATTTAGAAAAGTGCCAATTTGAGTCCCAAGTGAATTTTCACTAGTATTTCAATAACTAGTTAAAAAAATAATTTTCCCCAGAAGGAAGATAAGGTTTTGCTTTCATTTCATCTAATAACATCAGAAAAATTTTTTTTCTTCAGAAAATATTGTTTTTATACATCAAAAATCAGATCGGTAACGTGTCCCCAGTAGCAAAGCTTAGCATGCAAACAGGTCATGCACACTTTCTAACTTCCCAAAAAAACGCACTTGCACAAAAAACGATTCTATTTTTACCCCTTTGTAAATATTTTACTTCATTTTTGTTTCAATCGATTTCTGATTTTCTAGCAGATGCGAAATAAGCGTGTCCCAAGTTCCGCCGTCAGAGCGGTAACAATAACTTTCGATCTATGTTTAGGCTCCCAAAATCATTTCCTGCACCTATGCCACGTGATACTGAGTACCTCGTGGGATGTTTTATCGCATCGTAATTAAAAATTTGCATTTCTGCATCTAAAATTTTTAAGAGTAGATTTTTAAAGGTAAGATTTTTTTAAAGTGATTTTATAAAATGTGTGTCATTTAAGTCATCAGATCGGTAACACGCTCTAAAATGCGCAGTTTTTATTATTTTAAAAATTATTTTATATATAAGTATAGTCCTTTATTACAAGTGAAAAAACCACGTGTTTGATTTTGGTTTAGCGCGATCGACTCGGAAATTAAAAAAAAAACTTTGTCAGTTTGTCAGATCGGTAACAGTCAGAGCGGTAACATCGAAAAACAGTAAATATGTTACCGAACTAACTCACACGTTTCAGAATTATAAAAAGTAAAAATCATAGGTTTTTGCCATATATATTGAATATTTTTGTTCTTGAAAAATGAAAAGCAATGAGTTTTATTGCAATTGCTTCAGTTGTGGTTTGTATGACCTGACAATAGAAGTTAGTAAAATAAGAAAAATTGACACTGCAGAAATTAAGTTAATTAATTATTAATATTTTATTTATTTATTTATTTATTATTATTATTATTATTTTTTTTTTTTTTGGTGCTTCAATTTCTCATAACTTCGCTAAATAACTAGACAATAACTAGCATGCTAAATTTGAATTTCTGATCAAGAAATTAAATTTCCTGCAACTAATTAAAGAAAAGGAGGAGTTGTGTGTTGAAAAATTTGAAGTTGTGTATGGTTTCAAAACAAAACAAATGTTTTATTAGCTTGGATTTGGTAATTTCATAATTTATTTTATCCAAAAACCTTATCGCTCATTTTTATTTCCAAGAAATGCTTTTTTAATAATGAAATTTGATTTTTTAGCTAATATATATATTTTAATATAATTATCTTAATTCTATGTTAAAAATGCAAGGAAATGATATCATTTTCAGAGATGTTAACGAAGACTGAAAGCATAAAATCAAATATGTAGCTCATATTAACATCAGATCTGTAACGGCTTAAAAGTGAGTAATATAAGAGGGGGTAAATAACTTCCTTGACCTCCCCCCTTTTATTTTCTTGCATTTAGACCCAATTTAGACTTAGAATCCAATGTTAGTTTTTTTCTGCAAAAAAAATTTTTTTATAACAAAACTCCAACTTCAAATTGGCACTTTTCAAAATATTGGCTCTTGAATCATTTTTATTCTGTTAAAAAAGAAATAAATAAAATTGTAACTGTGTCCTAATCTATATATATAAAGATGACGGTGTTCGTTTGTCGTTTGTTTGTACGTTTGTAACCGCTAGCCAGAAGCCCCTACAGCACCTACAGACCTGAAACTTGGCTCAAAAATTCGAACGTACCCCGCCCTCGTGCACCTCGAAGCCCAAATTTTTAATTTCGAATTAGTTATTTTTAAATTAATTAATTAGTCTCATTTTTGGTGTATCCACCATAATTGAGGGGGGAAAACCTTCCCCCACCCCAAAACATTATATATCGTTGGAAAGGGTTTTTTTTTCTGAAAAAGAAAAGTTGTAGCACGTTTCTGTCCGTTAATTAGGACAGGAGATATTAATTAATCAAATTTAGTCAATTTTCAAGGCTTAACTATGTACGCTCAACTATGGTACTAGGTCCATTTTCCTGATCAGCTGCTCTTTTGTCCTTGAAGTTACTTTGTGGTTAAAATTGTGCGTATAGATTTGTCCTTGAAAATTTATTCAATTTGAATGCTTAATATCTCTTATTTCTTTCTTAATTTTCTGTCTTTTTGATTTATTTGGAGAATTGATTTAAACTTTAACATGACTTTAAGTGGAGTTTAAAAGATGAAGCGCATTTGAACTAAAGGATATAATAATTTTAGTTCAGAGGGGTCGGAGGGAATTTAAATTTATTCAGTTGAATTCCTCAAAATTTGGTGTTACCAAAAATGTCAGAATGGAACTATTATTGTTAAAAAAATAGCGATGGCTATCAGCTACTCTTCGTATTTGGCGTGGTAAAGTTTGGCAACAATAGGGATATTTACCAAACCTCCCAGCCAGTGAAACCACTTCTTTCTCCAAATTAAAGAAAAAGAAAACGCTCTGTGAAGGAACAGTAGTTGTTTGCAGTCTAAAAAGTATTTTATTGCATGTTTAAAACATGTATATAATGCCGCCAAACCTAAATTTTTAATGGTTCCATTCTGACATTTTCGGTAACACCGCTATGAAGTTACTCTTCGTACTTGGCGTCGTAAAGTTTGGCAACAATCTGGAAATTTACCAAACCTGCCAGCCAGGGAAATCTTGCTTATTTGAGGGTTACTGTTATAGATTGTATTCACTTCAAAGAGATGGTGCGAAAGACATTATATTTCTTGCCTTTTAATGTTCACATTAAAATCATGGAAGAATGGTTGAGGCTGAGCTACCTGACACAATCGGTTCCCTATGTTAATAAATTTAAATTTGGCGACCAATTTTACATTGAAATTACGGTTAAATCGGTGGATTATGTTAAACTTCAAGGGCAAAATTGCTGTGTTCGTTGAGAGTTTTCGAAAATCTTGCCACTACAGTTATCTCAAAAGTTCCATTGAAACGTTTATTTGGCGAATTGATTTAAACTTAAATATGACTTTTGGTGGAATTCAAAAGGTTGGGGAGCACATTTGAATCAAATATAATAATTTTACTTTAGAGGGTTAGAGTGAATTAAACTTTATTTAGTTAACTTCCTTTACATTTGTTGCACGGGCATCGCCGTGCGGGTACTGCTAGTAAATGATAATAAAAAAAAGTGTCATCAACTGCGCTTACAATTGTTTATTTTTAGCAGCACAAAACAAAGAAAATAACAGCAGCACAACTCTACTGGCAGCAAGTGTTTTAGATTTTGTAGAATGTTTTCAGATACTGTCGGCCCCGCTTAAACGAATACTGTCGGTTCCAAGAAATATTATTCGATTAAACGGGGTATTCGATTAAGCGGGGATCTTTAACATTGCGTCTATGGCATCGGTTCCGAGATATTTTATTCGTATAAGCGGGGTATTCGTTTATCCGTTACCCGATTAAGCGGGGACGACAGTACCATAATATGTTTTTGAAATTCAGTCAATTTTTAAATGTCAGGCGATGTCTAGTCTATGAGTACGTATTTTCGACACAATATGGAGAAGAATTCTATTTTGGAATAAAAAAGATACTGTTAAAATTTTTCTAAAAATAAGTTAAATAATTTCATCTGAACTCTCTGGTGTTGAGTTTTGGAATAATATGACTTTTCCCTACCCTAAAATTTCATTTCGTTTTACTTCTACTTTTTTATATTCATCAGTAAAGACTGACGAAAAACAGCAAATTTGTAGGAGCCAAGAAAAAAATTGATACCAGACAAATTGTTTCTCAGAATTGTAGGCAAGTTCAGTGCAGAGTTGCTTCTGATAGATTATTGTTCAAAAAAAAAAAAAAAGTCTTAAAGACATGTTTTTTGTAGTCGAAACAGCTTTGTAAAATCCTGTTCATGAGAGTTGCCAGGGCCCAATCAAGTCAAAGCGGTGCCCTTGGAACTGGTAAAATTTGTTGTCCCTCTCACAAGAAAATTTAGTTCAAAGAAAAGGAGTAAGCAAAGAAATTTACTTTGTTCTGGTGCCCCTAAAGTTATGGTGCCCAGGTTCACGGTCCCGCAAGACAGTGCATTAATCATGTTCTGAGCATTGCACAAAAAATCAGACACAAATATAACATTTGACACCTTCAGATACTCCCGCACATACGAATTGCTATTTTATCCGTTTTAAATCACCAGGTAAATTTTAGCATGTGTGTGAGGATTTTTTAAAAAAAAAGTTCAATGATTATCAGTTACAATTTTGACTCATTGGCGACATAAGTCCTTAATAATTTAACATTAATATATGTTACAATTTACACAAAAAATCACACTCTCAATATTTTAATGAAAGTCGAAAAAAAAAAAAAAAAAAAAAGAGTAACACGAAGCTATCCATTAGTACACTGCAAGAAAATGAACTGTTGTTTTTAGAGTATAATACTGGCAGCCGAGGTTCCAATTTAGAACTAAAATGCGCAATAGTAAACTGTAAACTTAGCAATTTTACAGTTTCTTTCTGTAAATTTAACACTTTTACAGTTTATTGCCGTAACACTTATCAATATTATACTGTAAAAACAAAAGTATAACACTGGCAGCAGAGGTTCCATTTTCAAACTGCAAAATGCACGGTAATTACTGTAAAATTAGCAATTTACCGTTTATTACTGCAAAATTAGCAATTTTTACAGTTTATCGCCATAAAATTAGTTGTATTATACTGTAAAAACAACATTCGTTTTTTACAGTGTAGCCATTTTCCCTTCTCATAACTTCATTTTAATCCTCTTTTCTTTCTTTCATTTATTTTTGCAGTTTTGCTAGTACACATCATAGTAGCTAAAAGTAAACTATCATAAAAAACATAAATATTACTTACTTGCAAAACTTTAACGTACAATCGGGTAAGTGGTTAAAATTTCAGCATTCTGTAAAACCGACATCAAAACAAAGCACCCCGTCTGTAAGAAGAACCTGTCCAATAGGTTTAAAATCTTCCAAACTGGTTTTGACATTATGAGACGTCATAAATGCGCGATTAAGTATCCAAGTTGCATCTGATAATGTTAGAAGAACATATAATTAATTCAAGAAAGTCTCCTATTATCTGTGCAAGAAAGTGGATTCGAATGATAAAATGCTTATTTTCTCCCAATGATATCGGGATTTCAAAAAACTAATTAACGAAATCTTTTCTTCTTTGCGGCTCTGCATAAATGGTTTCACACTTTATTTTTCAACATATTTGACATACTGTCTGATTTTCTTAGGTAAAACCTTCCGCGTATTTACGCATGCGTCAGGTCTTCTCTAGTCGTACTAAAACGGGTGGTAGGTGAGATAGCAATAAGAGAAAGAATAATAAGAAGCATTTTGAGTCGTATCAAACAATTTAGAACGATTCTAATTTCAAATACATAGTTTAGTTGAACATGTCAAAAGGATAGCAAAAATGCAAATTTTAAATTGAAAACTTCGGAAAATTCCCACTCACAACCCATCACCATTTTTTAAAGTGAAATGGTTCGCGAGTGTTATGCGCGGTTTTCACTGACGGACAGTACTCCCCTTCCGTCACACTTCACCTTTCCCCTCCCACCCCCTCTCTTTTTCATATGTCAAGCTATGGAACAACACATTTCTGTAAAAAAAGTTTTTATTCCAATCAAACTGTGTGTTGTCACACTGCTTACCATCCCTCCCTTCTCCCTGTCAAGCCCTCCCTTTCAAAGGAAGTGTCGTCCATTTTCATATTCCCTGTCTTCACAATACGCAAAATCTATTTGTATTTATATATAAATGCGTTAACTCATCATAAATTGATTTAGCTACACATTGTAAAATAGTACCAAGATTAAACTAAAAATTAAAATAAAATATAAAAAAAAACTTTTTAAATTCATAGACTATTTCTGTCTGCTCATTCGCACTAAAAAGTATGAAATAAACTAAGTATTCGATATAGTGATTATAGTTTTCTGAAATTTCAGCTCATCTTGATGTATTTATATTTACGTTAATGCTAAAGCAGCCAAAAAAGTTAAAATTAAAAATTTGATTTAAGAAATAGGCGGTACAGTAAAAGCTATTCGTAATAAACAGTATACCGCCTATTTCTTAAATCAAATTTTTAATTTAAACTTTATTGGCTGCTTTAGCATTAACGTAAATATAAATACATCAAGATGAGCTGAAATTTCTGAGCACTATAATCACTATATCATCGAATACTTAGTTTATTTCATACTTTTTAGTGCGAATGAGCGGACAGAAATAGTCTTTAAATTTAAAAAGTTTTTTTTAATATTTATTTCAAAGTTTTTTCGTTTTAAAATTCATTTAGAATTGCGTGAAGACAAAAGCCGTTAAGCATAATTCACAAAGAAAATAACAAACGCCGTTAAAATGCTATTCACGAAAACTTTATTTTTTATTCATGAGAATATTTCGTTTCCAATTTTGTTAATTTATCAAAAATATATTTCATTGTTTTCGAGAGAGCATGGTAAACACGGAAAAAAATTGCTAGTCGCAAAAGCAGAGTAAAGAGGGAAAACTCACGGACGTCATTTCAAGTTCTTCCAGGGGGGGGGGGCAAAGGGTTCAAGCACAATGTAATGTCAATAGAAAACAACGAAAACCACGCACACTTATGTGTACGTACATTGATTTCTCAAAGTCAGGGGGGCAATTGACCCCCCCGCCCCCCTTAAATGACGGGCCTGGGAAAAACTAAAAATCCTTTAAAAATTCTTACACTAAAATCAATTACAAGTATTTTAATTGATGACAAATAGAAACTGGCAACAGCTTAACATTTAAATCATTGAGTTTTCTTTTCCTCATCATCCAACAATGACATCGGTTTCCAATCGGCTGAATAAAGGCCACATTTTTATTAGCCGCATTTGCTAAAAGACGTTATAATTCAAGTTCTATATAACATGGAAGTTCCAAACACATTCTGTCAGACGCAGAATTTTCTTCTTCTTTTTTATGGTACTATTGTTTCAAATTTTCAGGAATGTTTTCACTTCAAAAATAGCGAAAAACTTTTAAAGGTTTTTAATTAATATCTTTGTTCATTAATGTCATCCGAAGAAGCGAAATAGCTAAGCACACTCTTGATCAACTCTCCTTTCACACACACGCAAAAATAAGTAAAATAAAATTAAATAAATAAATAAAAATAAAGTCGGTCCATCCGTTTTGGCGTAAGAGTGCCACAGACACATGCACAGATACACAGACACATCAAACTTCCTTGTTGCGTCGGGTATTAAAAAAGAATAAGAAGATTCCATTACACGGAAAATGGATATTTTGACCTTCACGAGAAGCCTCTCATATTTCATAAAAAAATATAATTTAAAAGGGCTTCGAACAAAATTTGTGACGTTCCGGAATTTTCTTACAGTACGAGTTGATCTCTTCTCACATCTTTTCCTCAGAAGTAAAATAACAGAAACTTTAACTGAACTTTAGGGACAAGACGATGTGGAAGTTCGCCTACTTAAATATGAGAATTAATTATGAGAATTTGCTTTCAAGATTATTTTGAGATAAAAAAATAATAATAAGGCCTTTTTGGACGTTTTTGTCTCTAAAAGAGGAAATCAGTTTAAAATCGGAATTGCAAAGGAACGAAATTATTATTTTTTTTTCAATTTTACTTTTAAGTCTAGCTTAGTGTATGTATGTATTTTATTTATTTTTGGTTCAAATCTGGTACAGTACAATTCGAATCACAAGCTACGTTCTCTTTATCTTAAATTTACGGCCAAAGAAGGGAAAAAAATGGAAGAAACTCTTTTTGATGTTGAAATATTACCATAAATACTATTCAAACAAGCAGTAAGGAAATAAGGAAAAAAAAATTAAATTTTCAAACCGTGTGAATTTCATTTTTTGATAAATTCTCGTCTATGATTCTTTTGTCATTCTTGATTTCAACTCATTTTTGGTGTTACACAAGGTTTAACTGGACAACGGGAGAGAAGCGTATTTGAGAACTAATTTCGAGCAGGTCCCAAGTTCAACAATGCGAGATTTGTCCAACTGTAATTTTAAAAATATTAAATTCACACTGAGTAATTTTGAATATATTTCGTGAGGAACCTAGACCCTTTCCACTCTTCCCTTAAACACGCCCTTAAAGTGGGGAAATATCATTACAAACTTTAACCCAACATTTTCACGTTTGACAACATTTGTCTATTATCCGATTACAGTAGTTCAAGATAGTGCACCATATTGTTTGAGTGTAAGCTGTTGCACACAATTTCAACTCAAAGAGTTAATTTGGAATACAAAGATTTAAAGATCAAGCGTACATTAACATTTCACTTTTCCTGTTATCATTCTCTTCAGACGTCAAAGTCATTTCAGGAATTATAAGAAGCAAACATCACACTATCAATTATCTTGTTTTCTATAGGCACACAAAATTAATCGGTTGTTTCCTGCTGCACGATTGGACGCGTGACAGTGATAGGTCTATTTGAAATCAATAATGAATTGAGTTGAAATCTCTTTTATACTGCTGTATTCCAGAATTACTGAAGTTTGACGTCAATCAATTTTTCGTCGCTATCAATTCATGATTTTCTTTCAGTGGTGTAAAAAAAATTACTTTTCCGCAAGTGTTCGATTGATACTGAATAGGCCAATGTTTCACAAAATTTTTACCCTTATGGAACTCTTTAGACCAGGAATTTACGATCTCTTTCAATGTGCTATGCACTCTTAAGATTTAGAATTTTCTTTCGGCATCTTAGTCCATCTTTGTTATGTACTAGCTGCGTCGCCCGGCTTTGCACGAGGTCTACCAAGATAAAAAAAGTTACAAGTGACGAGCGTGTCTAAAAGGCCAGATTAGATTTAAGTCGATATTTTGCCAGCACGCAGCACAAAAAATGAATCAATCGTCAAAAAAGTTTTAAATCCCCCGTTAAAAGAAACGAGAATTTTATTTGTTTATGTTGAAGAAAGAATGACAACACCTTTTTTTCTCATCAATAAAATTTATTTCACGGTATTTACAGGACCGTCATATCGAATTTTGCCAAGGAGGGGGGGGGGGGGCAAACGGTGTATACACAATGTAAATTTGCCAAAAAAATGGTTAAAACCATGTCTATTTTCATGTAAATACATTGATTTCCCAAAGTCAGAGGGGTAGCAATTGACCCCCCACCCCTGAACCCCGAAATGACGAGCCTGGGTATTTAATTTCTTTCACGTCTCGTGCAGATGATATTAACAAATCCAACTTAAAATGGATATTTCCAAATTTAAAAATGTCCATATCTTTTTTCTGGGTTAAGTTAGAGCTCAGGAGTTTTCAAAAATTTTGGAAGAAAATCCCATAAAGCAGGCCCGTCATTTAGGGGGGGGGGGGCTGACTTTGGGAAATCAATGTATTGGCATATAAGTGGGCGTGGTTTTTGCCCCTTTTTGAAAATTTTATATTGTGTATGATGCACCCTTTGCCCCCCCCCCCCGGAAAATTTCGAAATGACGTCCCTGCCATAAAGGGTATATTTCGCGAGCTTTCCAATGAGAATATAATCGAGAAGATCTTATCATTGTTTCGGGTATAAAGAGCCATTTGAAGCCATTTTCGGTTCCTTAAATTGAAATCCGAACGGATCGGTGCTTTTGACGTTCAAAAACCCCAATCGACCCTTCCCTTCTCAGGTGGTCAAGTACGATTCAAAGCTGGTACATTTCATGTGTAATTTTTTCCTTCGTGTTTAAGATTACATCGAGTTCTCAAAGACATAATTTTACGGAATTTACAATCTGTACCACTAATATCTGTATTTACTAGATTTCTTTTAATAATGCTCCAAATTGTAAATTATTTGTCATTGTAATTCATTCTTTTAGGATTACGTGAGATTGAATGAAAAATTATTCGAAGAAACTGATCTTCAAATGAAGCACATTTGAGAGTAACTTGAAATTTTATTCTACTATAGTCACAATTTAAAACACATAAATTACACATAAATAAAAGCACATACACAAATAAAAGTACAATATTGTAACAGACTTACAATGCAATTTTGTATAAGTCTCCTTACAAAATAGTTAAGTTATAGTAGCACATTTCCTAATATATACAACAGTTTCTACATTCAAAAATAGAATAGGAAACAGTTACATTTTTAAAACCAAAGAGAACTTTTAAAAAATGCAGTTCAATTGAAATACAAAAACTATAAATAGTATTGTCACAGCCTAAGTGCTTTGAAAATTGTGAGCACTGTGCACCAAGCTAAGTATTGCGTTGCATATATCTCAAATTTTTTAAAACAAATATGTGATAGCATTTAATTTTTAAAACAGAAGCAGTTTTAAAATAGTGTTTTTTCTTTTTTTTCTTCTTGAATTTGTGTTTTCAAGTTAAACGTGCAAAATATGAAATAGATGACTAGTACGCAATACTACATTAAGATGAATAATTTTTATGAATTGAGCATTTTCTACGAAAGCAGAACCTCAGAAGATGACTCTAGCTGCAGTTTCTTCAAAGTAATTTTTTTAATATCAAATATGAATGCGCACAGATAACTCCAATGATACAAATGTACTGAGTTTTAAACCATTAGTTTCTTTCAATTGAAGATGAATTAAGATGCTAACATTAAAGCTTGACCAGGGCGAGTAGGCCAATGAAGTGGAAGCAGAAATAGACCACTTTATTTTGAGAAATAAATGATGCGAGGGTTCGCAAAAAGTCTACTTTTTACCAAAAAGCTAGATTCAGCGGTTTTTACTGCTCGCGCTTTCTCGCTGATCTCGGCAATTACTAAATGAAGTACTGTGTTTCCGCTTTCAGTTCATTTGCTATCTCGTCCGAGGCCCTCAAAGCAACAACTTATAGAAATTTGAAAATAGCGCAGGAGTAAGTGACTTGCACGGTTCCATACTCAATTAAGTTTCACTTTTGTGCGGTCTTTTGCAAACGAATGCTATACACTACTGAAAAAAATTGTAAAAAGCTGAAGATTCTTTAGGTACAGCCGGTGCTTTTAGCAGTTATTTGAAACTTGAAAGAGTTTTTAATTCAGTAGTACAAAAGAAAACTAACGCTCTAAAACATTAAAACATGAGAATAAATGAAAATTTATGAGCAATGTTTGTTTTTACAGTGAAAATGAAGATATGTGAAACTTACTTGGCTGCGTTTGGCGAGTAAATTTCATTGTAAAACCAAAGCATAGGAACTAAATTTGTATGAGTGTACCCCCCTCATTCGCTGCAAAATCTGAACTCTATGTTCCTCATTCATTTTACTTTATAAAACATCGAAAAGTCATCGTAAGTTTGATTTGCGTGAAACATGTAAAAGACTGGGTACCTTAGCTACCGCAAAAGTAGTAAATTTAAAAATTCTGTTAAGCAAGTGACGATTTGTAAGATTATATATATATATATATATATATATATATATATATATATATATATATATATATATATATATATATATATATATATATATATATATATATATAGTTTAAAAAAATTGAAACATAGTTTCTTTCCGCTGAAAGGTTTCATTTTAACATAAATTTTCAATACCACTTTTAAAATCATACGAAGTGAAAAGCAGTCAATCGTTACCATCGAAATGAGTTTCGATGGTAACGAGTCAATGCATCAATAATTAATGTGAAGAGTAGGAACATATTGACAGTGAGACTATATGCAAAGTTTAACATGCCCCTACTTTCTGCAGGCTTGAAAATTAAGTTAGCATATAGAATATCAGATAAAAACTAAAATGAGAATCACAATGCACATTTTAAAATCAGTTTCTAAATTTGTTGAGTATGAACTATGGCAGCTAATTGTCAGACAGCTGCAGACATTTGGGAGATCGTTCGGATTGAAGTACTTCCTCTAGACTTTGAGCGCTTCCTGTACCGTCGGCAGCAGTACACTTTAACTTTGGAGCTGCATGAAAATACAATGAATATAAATAGTCCTTGCAGAGTATTGAACACTACAAATAGATACCACAAGACTACATTGTCCGCGTAGCTTGCTATTAGGCCGATAGCCCACGTGAGTCCCATGATCATGGCTAGCCTAGTGAACATGAAGAACCTTTTTTTTAGAGTTGCCTCATGAGTCTGGCTAGTCTTGAGCGTGGCACGGCTTATGACGTACGTTACATCCAGAAAGTAGTAAATGTTGAGAATCATCACCACACACAGCGGAATTGCGAAGAACACAAGCAGCGCTTTTCTCTGCCCAAACCAGCAGATATGTTTTCCAAAGTCTGGCCTGTAGTCTTCAGGAAGTACTTCTGTTGAATCGGCGATTTTAACTAATATCGTCAGCAAGGCTGGTATGACCCAGCTGTACACAGAATAGACCAAGAATCTCCTCCTCGGTACTCTGTGACTTGAGATTCTCAGCTCTCGCATCACAACCCGGAACGATCGCCACACGTCGAAAGCTATAGCATTCATCCAGAAGAATGAAGTCAAGAAGAAGTAGTACACGCACATTCCGAGGTTTGCGCAATGTGGTAATCTCCACGTGGCACTTTCCGAGACAGCAAGTGTGAGGAAACATACATACGCAACGAGAAGCGACAAACTGAGCGACGCCAAACAGCAACCAGGAAGATTTTGAACAGAAGATACTGCACAGAAGACAACCAAATGTGCCACTAAGCTGAGGATTGATATTAGAAGACCAATAATCGTAACATAAGAAAACGCTTCTGAAAATTTATTCAATTCATGGTTAAGAGTTGCGTTTTCTGTCAAGTTCTGTTGCATGACATCAAAATTTGGCAGACAAATATAAACACCGTGATCTTGCATGTAATAATCTCTCGGACTGTAGTACTTGGAATAAATGCTTATGTATATGTACCCATTTTCTAACATTTTATATGCATCAGGTTCCATGAGGATATGCCCACAGCTCAAGAATTCATCACTGAAATTGTAACTTGAATCAACTGTTGTAATTTCCTTATCGGTATCATCAGTACAAATGAAGGCAGTATCATTTTGCAAGAAAAATGAGTTGTACTCATAAACGGCTTCAGAGCCAGGAACCAGAAGACTTCCGTTATCAAGAAGAACGTAAACTTTCTCTACAACATAGCTGCTGCAATTTTGTTCCGCATCTTTAAAACCAGCTGTTGCTTCTTCGAAGTTCTCTGATTTTTGCAAAGGCTTTGCTTCGTCTTCGGAATTAGATTGCACTGATATATTAGAAGACACTTTTGCTGTCTTACTTTGAACCACGATTATAACACTCAATATTACACACAAAGCCAATCCATTAAGAAACGTCTGTCCTAGCATTTTATTCAACCTCATTTTTCCTGATCTTCCAAACCATGCGTCACCCTGTAAAATAAACAATTAGTAAGCAAAGTAATAATTACATATACATTTTAAAATGATATCACAATTTTATGAATGTAGTCTAAAGTAACTATACAATATAACACAGAATGAAAAATATCTCTCAAATCCCGTCTTTTTCGAGAACTAGTGGGCTAAAATAACCGTGGCATTTGGCTTTCGCGATATTATATTGATATCATGATGACATGTTAAATGCTTTTTGGTATAATTCACAGAAAAAGAATGATGCAGACATCCGCAGCAAGAACTACACTTTTATACGAAATTTCATGTTCCTAGGTTTTACCGTTTTCCCAAGAAGCCTGCCTCACACAAGACAGAAGGTTTATCTTTAGTTCACCTACTGCAGTGGTGCCCATTGCCTAACTTTTTTCACCCGCAGGCCATGCCTCAAATGTAGAAGATAATTGCGGGCCGGAATACATATTCAGTGAAAAAGAAAAAAAAAACTTTTCAAAGCATTTAAAATAAAATTAAAAACCAAGAATTTTCATTACTTGAAATTTGTTATTTTAATGCCCAATTTGAAGCCGCTTTTCAGAAACTAATTTCTGAACATTCGCTCCACTTTTTAAAAGATTGTGATCAATCACCTTTGATACAAAGAGATGGAAAGAAAAAAGGAAAATTTAGGAAAATGAAGTGGAAATTTATGGTAGTTTTATGGTTGTTTTGGAAGGTCTCAAGAGAAGAATTTTAGTTCGCAATGTTGAATATCACAACGGGTCGGCTTTACTGGCCACGTTTGGCCCGTGTTCCTTACGTTGGGCATCACTGACCGATTGCAATGCACGTATTTGGTCGAAATTTTTTTTCTGCAAATGATAAATCAGATAAAACTCATACACATTTTGAACTTCATGTTAGTGAATTTTCGGAAAATGAAAAAGTTTTCAGCTAAACCCGTATTTCCTCCGTCATCACTAATTGATCGGAGAGTTTCAATTCATCTAAACAAACTTTCCATCACGCTTAGATCTAATTGCTGGAGCAGCAATTGTAAATTATACTTTAATAGAACCATGCCACTTTTACACTAGGTCGAAAAACCTTTAAAGAAATTATATTCCTATATTTTAAAATTTAACTGGTAGCTAAAGACAAATTAAGAACAGCGACTTAATACACGTTACAAGACTTTGATTCTTTAATGTTTATATGGGCGATTCTCTGTAAACTCGTCATTTTTCACACGGAATCTGTCCGGGCACGGTTTTTTGAAATGTTCGTATAATTATAATACTATTGCTCAGAAAATGAATCTATTACTTTGGTTTGAAAGAGGGCCAATTGAAGTTTGTGTTTTTCTGATAAATCATGATAGGGGGTAAGTCCCCCGCCTAGTATAACTAGGCAGGGGACTGTGCCAGGTGACTGTGTTTTTGCTCTTTGCTGCGCAATATCTGCAAAACTATTGGAACATAATTAGTTACGAAACTATCAATAAATTGAGCCACAAATCGTGGATATAATAACTAATATGTTTTATAATTAAATTAATTGAAATTAATAAAATCACTTCCCAGAGGACTGTTTTCGCAACGATCACGATGCATACTTTCAGCACAAATGTAGCTCTCAAACTAAGCAAAGTAGCGTTTCAACACCGTTCTCGGCGATTTCGGCAAATTCACACTGATTACTTTAAACTTCATGCCAAAAAGAATTTGCAAAAGTTATAGATTTTTCGTATTACAGCTTTGAATTTGTTGCAGGGGACTGTTTGAAAAAACTCCGGACAGAATTTACATGACAATTTTAAGTTTTATAAATACGTATTTATACCTTATTTCATAAGAAAAATATAGCTTCATTATTCTATTTTTAGATATTAATTGCCAAATTTATGTAGTGTTAATAGGTTTTTTGAAATACTATCTTTAACAGTCAGACTATGGGATTGGGACAGCCAGGGGACTGTGTTTTTGGCGCTTAGATAATTTCTAGAAAAAAAAAATTAAATTGTTATCACTCCAAATACAATTGGGCCACAAAGTATTAATGCTTTACTTGTATTAAGAGCGATAATTACTTAAAAACACTTTATTATTTTTAAAATACTCAGTCCGGACAGCCAATTACCACTTTACAGAGAATCGCCCATATATGGGTCATTCCATGTCAAGTGATCCAACGTTTTTTACCTTACATTTTTGTATTTCTTTCAAATTTGGCTCATCAATTGTACCCCTTGAGGTAATCAAAAATCTCAATTTTTGGATTTTTATCTCTATTATTTTTTCATTTATAAGACTTTGAACTTTGGAAAAACCCTCGTTTTTCCATGGATAAGGGAACATAAAAGGGACCATAACTCGGCACCAAATATAGATAGAACGATTTGGTTAATGGCATTTTAAAGTACGTTAGTTGCGCTTAATCTGATATGCAACATGACTAATTTGATAAAAATTTTCTTTTTCAAAAAATGAAATTTAAAGTTCAAATTTAAATTTCTCAAAAAACAATGAATTTTTTTGAAAAAATTCTCAAAAATTCTTGTGTATTTTATCTATGTTTGTACAAATTTTTAGATTGGGATCTCAATGGGATCTTATTTTTTTGAATTTTTGAATAAAACTGTATAGGAAAAAAATGATATTTTTTAGATTCTATTTATTTAAATACTAAGTTCTCGTGCTTGTGATGGCCTAAAAAGTAGTAAACAAACATGAATATGTTTAAAGTGAGCTAGCATGAGCTTATAGATTTTTCAGGTTCACCCCCCTCCCCCCTTCCTCCCCCGCACAACCACTCTTTTTTAATTCAAAACTGTTCAAAATGTTAAAAAAAATAATAAAAACTCTTTGATACAATATGAATAATAAACTTATTTAAAGTTGGTAAATGAGTTTCCTTACAACTAGACGAAGTATCCCCCTCCTCCACCCAAATATACCATTAACGCTGTACTATTATGACGTCTAACCTGGGGATTGAATTGACTATTATTTTTACTCTAGGTAAGTGAGCTAGCATTAACTTGTAAATTGGTCAGCTCCCCCTCCCTTCCTTCCCGACCCAACCATTTTTTCCCCCAAACTGTTTCAAATGCTAAAAAAAACCTTTTTGATACAAAATGAACAGTAAACTTATTTAAAGTTGCTAAATGGGTTTCCTTATAACAAGGCAAAGTAAAACCTTTCCCCCACCCAAATATACCATTAACGCTATACTAATATGACGTCTCACTGGGGATTGATTTGAGGATTATTTCCCCCCTAGGTATATATTATTTTTCAGACGAAGTGTTTCGTTTTCAATCCGAACTTCACAAAGTGTACTTCTATTCAATATCTGAATTTAAACTTATGGTTCATTTCATCCCTTCCCCCAGCACCAATCTTCAATTTTGAAGGGAGGAAATAAATGGGTCGCCCCAAGATCATAGCAAACAGCAAAATAGCACTGTTTCCCCTTGTTCTCATGTTTTCCCATTATTTTCACACAAAACTGAAAAGAAATCAAAGTGTCACGTTATATGTCAGTCCCCATCACTGCCTTTCCTTTCTCTTATTGGACAAAGCTCATGAGCTAATAGGGAAGAGTAACAAACAGAACGAACTGAAACACTACCAGACATCAGTAGAGACTAAGGCTTTGAAATAGGGTTAGGCGGGATAATAAAAAAAAGTTTGGAGTGGGAAGGTAGGTTAAGAGGGGGGGGGAGCAATCTGTAAAGAAGTTAAACAACATGTGAGGTTGTGCTTAAAAAAGCAATGTTTGTTTCATATATGAAAAAGATATCTTGCTGCATTACTTTCCTTTACAACAAAATGAAAAAGAACACAAACAATAAAAAAAATTAAATAACAGCTGCACACTAGATAATGTGGAAAGATAGTTATGGGGACACAGACATATGATCTGATATTTTGATTTATTTTCAGTTTTGTGCGAAAAGAATAGAAAAAACGATGAGAACAAGGAGAAACAGTGCTATTTTGCTGTTTGCTATGATCTTGGGGCGACCCATTTATTTCCAACCTTCAAAATTGAAGATTGGTGCTGGGGTAGAAGATGAAATGAATCATAAAGTCAAATTTGAGATAGTGAATGGAAGTACGCTTTGAAGTTCGGATCGAAAAAGAAACACTTCGTCTGAAAAACAATATTTATACCTAGGGTGAAAATAATCCTCAACTCAATCCCCAGGTTAGACGTCATATTAGTATAGTGTAAATGGTATATTTGGGTGGGGAGCGGGATACTTTGTCTAGTTATAAGGAAACCCATTTACCAACTTTAAATAAGTTTACTATTCATTTTGTATCAAAGAGTTTTTTTTTTTTTTTTAACATTTTGAACAGTTTTGAATTAAAAAAAAGTGGTTGTGTGGGGGAGGAAGGGGTAGAGGGGTGAACCTGACAAATCTATAAGCTCATGCCAGCTCACTTTAAACATATTCATGTTTGTTTACTACTTTTTAGACCATCATGAGCAAGAGAACTTAGTATTTAAATAAATAGAATCTAAAAAATATCATTTTTTTCCTGTACAGTTTTATTCAAAAATTCAAAAAAATATGATCCCATTGAGATCCCAATCTAAAAATTTGAACAAACATAGATAAAATACACAAGAATTTTTGAGAATTTTTTCAAAAAAATTCATTATATGTTTTTCGAGAAATTTAAATTTGAAATTTAAATTTCATTTTTTGAAAAAGAAAATTTTTACCAAATTAGTCATGTTGCATATCAGATGACAACTAACGTACTTTAAAATGACATTTACCAAATCGTTCTATCTATATTTGGTGTCGAGTTATAGTCCCTTTTATGTTCCCTTATCCACGGAAAAACGAGGGTTTTTCCAAAGTTCAAAGTCTCATAAATGAAAAAATAATAGAGATAAAAATCCAAAAATTGAGACTTTTGATTACCTCAAGGGGTACAATTGATGAGCCAAATGTGAAAGAAATACAAAAATGTAAGGTAAAATTTTTCTCAGATTTTGGATCACTTGACGTGGAATGAATGACCCATATATTTTTTCATCCTACCTTTTTTCTAAACATTTTCAAATCCTGACGAAAGGTTAAAATTGAAAATCGTGATTCTACAGCGTAGGTGATCAAACAATTTGGTTAGTTGAGAAATAAGGAATTACTTCTGCGCAGAATTTTTAAATAAAATATTACAACTTTAATTCGTACAAATTGTAGAGAACTGCATACACATGTTTTGGAGTTGCACTAAACCACTTTATAAAATAGAAAAAAAAAAGTAAGTTAAAGGATGGTAATTTTTCCGGATGTGGTTATTTTGATCAATAAACTCACTTCTTTGGTCTTAAAAAGGTCTTCGTTGTAAACCGAAAGCAAGTGAATTGAATTCTCTGTAATATCGTGTGAATTAACTTTGGGGGAATTAATATTTCCTTTTAATGTTGTTAGTCACTTATTTCACAGATGACGCTACTAACATTCAAATTACTTAGCCTCTAATTTTAGTAGCGCCATCTGTTGATTACGCTAATTTTAGCCATAGTTTACTTTCTTTATACAGATAAGTAGTTCTTAGTTATTGCAAAAAACGATGACGAAGATTAGTTCTTTAGGTATTATACCCGAATTAATTAAAAAAATTTCAGTGTTTTTAAGCGCCCCAGCACCCTGCATAGAAAACCGTATAATCTATATAGGAATCACGGTTGCCAGACGTTCAGGATTTTAAGGGACTGTTCCGGGAAACCTTGATAGGGACTGCTAAAGTCCCGTATTCTAACTTAGGAGCAACATTTCGTAAAACAAAACATTGTTTTCAGAAAAAAATGTTTTGTTTTTTTCTGAAAACAATGTGAAAGTAAAACAAAAAATGGAATAAAGAGGGATAAGAAAATGACGTGGTAACAAGAGTAAAAATTGTTTGAATCGTATTGTCCTAAAGTGGTAAGTTTTGTTCAGTTTTAACAGAGAAATCATTATGAGAATCAATTCAACAAACATAAAAAACAATGCACTTCATGAAAACTTAGAAAGACACATTAAAACTTGAAGAGAATTTTTACAGCATTAAAATCAAGTAAGAAATATGATTAAAAGAAGAAAAAAAGATTGGTCATCATTATATTAGAATATTTAAAATGTTATAATATTGAAAAAACTAAAATTTTTATTCCTTATTATTTTGAATTTTTGTTCGTTCTTTGTTATTAAAATTTGTAGCTTCTGTCTTTCAGTTATCAAAAAAAATTAGTTTTAATTTATTATATTTTCTTCTCACATATGCTTACTGTATAATTCGTTGGTTTTCTTTTTATTAATATTTGTGAAAAAAAAAATTTTTTTTAGCTTCAGGTTGTGGTAAGGCTCCTGGAGATGAGCGATCGGACTACCCCCTCCTCCGGCTGAAAGCATTATCCCGTATTTAAAGTTCTTACATATGGCAACCGTCAAAGGAATGGATCGGCAAATGTGCTTCTTGCGAGCTTTTGCCTGATCATGGAAAGATGGTGAGGTGAGTGATTAGAAAGTGGAGACGGACCACTTGAGTTTGCAAAAGGCAAGATCAGCAAGAACGTACTAGCAAGAAAACTTCCGAGTTCTAGCTGATCCTACCTGCCACAAAATCGAGTAGACTTTTTCCGCTTATAGTTCGTCCGCTATTTTTTCGTGGTCGACTTGTGGGCGTTTCAGTGATTTAACAGTATTGATAGATTAGGCGTTGCGAAACCAACTTGAACCTTTTCCACATCTAATGCAATATTTGACCATGAAATCGACACAAGTATTTACAGATGAGACTATTATTTAAAAGAAAAATGACTAAGATTACATCTTTTTACTTTTAACATTGAATTTGCACTTTTTAGCCTACAACTTGGTGAAATTAGTTTTTTTTTTTTAAATTATTAGATCAATTTTGAATAGTGATATCAAAAGTTTATTCGTTTACTTTAAGACGTTAAGTTGTCTGTTCTGTTGTTATGCAAGATATAAATATTTTTGCATTACAACAAGCGTACTTTTAGCAGCATATAACAATTATATTTTTTCTTGCAGTATTGGTAAGGTGAAAGCACGTCCCGTTTTGAATGGGGCAATCCTGTTCAGGTATCTTGTCCCGTTGTCCTCGCACAACCCGTTTTCCTAAGTGAAGGAACAGCAGAATGCACTGAATGATTCAACTAAAAATCACAGGGTGGAGCTGTTTCAGCCCTCCTCCCTCCAATTTCATGCCAATATATTAATCCATGAATAATTATGTAATATATTTTATGTTCATCCGGTCCATAATTATTTCTATTTTTGTTTGTCATAAGCTAAAAAAAAAAAAAAAAATGCCCCCCCCCCCTTTTTTGCAAATACATTTAAGGGGGCTTAAGGATAAACACATCCCTTAATAACGTACCTACACACACACCTTAATAATATACTACCTTAATAATGTACTAACACACGAACTTTGTTTTTAAAATCAAAATTCTTCCTACAGTAATTTTCACAAGCCATACCTTTGACTTTAAAAATGCAGTTACCACTATTTACACCCGAGCCCTTCAATTATCTGAAAAACAAATGAATTACTGTTTGTATATATGGTTTTAAAAGTTTCAAAATAGTGAACTAAATATGATTTAAATTTTTATTCGCACGAGAATCTTAAAATATTGACGCTATTGGATTAACAGATTTTGAAAGTGAAAGTTCTACATCATTTGACAGTTTTTAAACGTTCTTGTAATTTTCAATATTATCTCCTTTTTACCCCTATGTGCGTTATTTGACATCAAGTGATTTTCTGGCACATACTGAAGAGGGCAAATTTGGCCAAATGATTTCTTCATCTTTGGTGGCACTCTTCCTTTTCAACAAAAAAAATTGTCGTTTTCAAATTACAGCATACGCTTGCTAAAAATTTTGATTTTATTAAACGGCGTTGTTGATTTTAATAAAGGATGGTTTTAACATGTTTTGATATTGTAAGGATTTGGTTCCTGCAGATTTGATTTTAAAAAGCGGCTGATTTTATAATCCAGTAATTTTATTAGTGGTGGTTACTGTACAAGGTAATCGCTCTTCTTTTAAAAATTATTTTTATTTAGTTTTATTTTATTTTTGCATTTTTTGTCTAGTGCTAATTTGACATTAGTTGCAGAAAATCATGTTCACTCAGTTCAAAAAGTCATTCAGCATAATTTCTTGTTCTTGGTATGCTATGCTTCGCCCTTGTCCCAAATGCTGCAAATGTGATCTCTCCCGAAAATTATAAATTCGAGATGTCGCTAATTTCAAAGTAAATAAAACCAACATGTCAGTTTTTAAAAAAAAGTAGATGAAGTAGACCTCTAAAACAATTTTTTAATGACATCGGTGAAAACGAAAGTTGTGAAGCAGTTATGCGTTTTTTCAAAGAGCCGAAATAAATGAACGACCTAAACAGAAAATCCCAGTCGGAGAAACGTTGTCAAAAGGTCATTTAATGTAACAGAAGTCATTGCAAAATGTTAATCTGTTAAAAGAAGGAAAGACCTTGAATATGGTCAAACCACAAAATGGTTTTAACCGCAGATTGTGTTGCAAAAAATAGTTTTCGTTCAAAAGTATATAAACAATCTTTTTAATGAGGAAACGTCTTAAGCCACTCATAACGCTTTAACACCGTAAATACCACAGCAGCGGTAGCATTTAGCCACCGCAGTGGTGTCTAACCGTTTTTTAAACCGAGAGTCGCACCCAAAAGCAGCTGGTATACCAAAAAAGTGGGGTGGGGATGGGGGTCAAAAGAAATGTGTGTGTGGGGGGGTGGGGGTAGAAAGTGGCACCTCTGAAAGTTTTTTTTTTTTTTTTGCAAAATTTGGCTACATTACTGTATTTTAACATCACTGATTAATGGACCTCTAAAAAGTGCGGAATATGATCAGAAAAAATCAACCAGGCCATATATGGCTAATATAAACATTCCCCCTTACAGTAAAAAATTCCATTGTTATAAAATAACATGAGTTAATAAAAGTTGGTAGATAATAAAAGTAGATAATTAAAGTTGGAATTTTCATCTTGTTTTTGGATTTTTCTCCTTTTATTTTGGTGAAACAAATCAATCCACTCCGTAAAAAATTGTTTTTCAGTCGATCATTACTTTTTAACTCTGAAAAGTGAGGGGCCAAGGGCCCTTTACTTTTGGATGTTAGGGGGAAATCTCTTCCCTTGCCTAAAACTAAAATATTATTCAAACATTTTTGATAACAAGTGAAAATGCGGGAAAGGAAAGAAAATTATAAGAATTTGTTATCATTACTGAATGCTAATTTTCTAGTTCATAATCCTATTTGTTTTTAGAAACTTATTTCTGACTATTTGGCTCCAAATTTATGACAATTGTTTTTAGTGGCAAATGAAGACGCATGCTTGTTTTGGAAGGTTACAGAATATAGTTTTCTATTCATAATATTTAACAATATAATGGGCCACAAGGATGAGTTTCACGGACTACATTTGGTCCGCGGGCCGTAGGTAGAGCACCACTGAGCTATAGACTTTGCTTCATCATCCACACAACCAAGTCATCATTTTCGCAAATATATGCATGGCAAAAGGTTTCTAACGTAAGTTTTTGTGTTATTTCCTTTTAACTTTTTTCATGGGAAGTGCTTTTTTTTTGTAATGTAAAGGGCGAGGTGGGGTGTTTGTAAAACCAGCGTTATTTATTAATAGCTTTCAATCAAAAATATACAAATTGTACTTTTTGTGCTGGAACGTTAACAGTCACATATAAATATGCTTTATAATACTCAAAATATCACACAGCGTAAGCAATTAGCTGAAGACATTTCTTCCTCATCATCATCATAGACACGGCATTTACAAACATGAATGGCGTAAGTCTTTTTTTTTTTTTTTTTTTCAATCTAAGTTTTTGTATTTTTCTCATTTTAACCCTTTCATGGGTGCGAATGGAGATTTTAAAAATTTTAGGACACAATTTTGAGAAAATTTTAGGACGTTTTTAGGACGCAAAATATCAAGTTTTGGTGGTTTCAATGTAATTTACAAGCTTGATTTTCTAAGGAAATAATAAAACGTTTTATATTCTACCTTAAAAATTACAGCAGAATGTATTCAATATGTTATTTTTTTACACAGTGACACATTATGAAGTAAATATTTCATCGTACGATTTAAACCTGTGTTAACCTAAGCAGCTAATAAAAAGAACTTCCAATGAATTTTACTTTATAATAAAAATGCAAATGAACATTTTACTGCAGAAATAGCAAATCTTTTTACGCACAATTTGTCTTTTTATGAGAAACACAAATTATTTTTAAATTAAATTAATCCCCCACAAATATACACATGGAGGAAAGGTCAAAAATTCTCACAACTTGGGAAACGTGGCTGTGCGGATTTTAGGATTTTTCAGATTTTTAAGTCATTAAAAAATATCTTAAGGTTGATTCTTAAACTTGTCTTAGAATTGAAAGGACAAAACAACGACAACTGTACTTCTCAGCAAGTGCAAAGTAATGATCAAATTTTGGAAATTAAAATTGCTTTATTAACATCAACAATCGCAAGTAAAATTACTCATTGAGCATGAAAAATTAAGTTCAATGTTCTTAGTAATTTTGGAAGAAAAAATAAGACAAATTCAATCACTACAATGGTATAAATGCGGAACTTTTGCATATTTTCTTTTAGGCAGCAAATTAAAGGTAAATTTCAGAAGATTTTCAAATTATGATTTATGTAAGGACAACTGTGGAACAGTAATGGGTCACACGTAGTAAATATAAAGAGCAATATATGTAAATATCAAAAATAAAGAAAAATTCAAAGTCCAATTCTTCTGGGGTAAAAAACATCTTCCCCTTCCAGTTTAGAAGTAACAAAAATATCGGAAACAATAAATGTCGAAAACATTAGTTATTTTACGATATGAATAAATATGCGAAAAGAGTTACTAGAAAGGCCAAGAAAACCCCGTAGATTACCGTAAACATTAAAAAAAAATGTAAAAAGCAAGAGGTTTTTTTTTTTTTTGCAACGTTATTAAGCTTTGTTTTTGCAAACACCTCATGAATGAGATTCAATTCATACGAAGAGCTATTTTTACAAACACGGAATTCGGCGCGTATCTCCGTAATCTATGTATATAAAAATGTATGTATGTATACATATTTGTTTGTATGTTTGTACGTTTTTTCCTAAAACAAATCCATAGTTTTCGTCGGATTTTCATCAAACTTGGTACAGAGCTTCCTTGATGCACTAGAATTCACAAAGGCGGGGTTTTGAAATTAAAAAAAAAAAAAAAATCCAAAAAGCTCAAAATTCAAATTTTTTGTCTCAAAATGGCCATGTTCTTTCAATTTTGAATGTATAGAGTAATAGAGATAAGCCTTTTAAGCATACAAATTGATAAAATTTAACACATTTAAATATGAGTATTTTCCAACAGATCAATTTAAGGCCCACCTATTTCAAATAATTTTTTCAGAGCTATGTTGTACTAATGAGCACCCGGGCAACGCCAGGTAATAAGCTATTAATAAAGATTTAAAAACTCGTAAAGGTCAAGAGGTTAAACTTTTTACAAAGCTGCTATTTACAAACATTTCATCAGTGAATTTAAATTTACATGAAGAGCTATTCTTACTAGCACGACTTTTAAAATTTCATTTGGAATTATCATGAAAACATCTCGATAGAAGACATTACCTCTTAGTCCCGGCATATAGCTGTCCGACCGCAGAACGAAATGTACCCTTTGATTCCTCTCATTACCACCGAAGTTCTGAGAAAGTCCGCGAGATCGAAGAACGTTCTACAAATTCCGAGTGCTGCACGAATCATACTAATGAGACGCCCAGTGGCGCTCAGCATGGAAGGCCAAACGATTATTGCTCTACGGAAAAAAAAATCGAAAGCTGAAAAACTCGTGTAGAATATTTCATCGCGGGAAAGCACAGCGCTGGAGGGAAAACAACAAGATTATTTTCCAGTGTGATGTTCCAAATTTAGTGCGCGTCCGGCAATGAAATTTTCCTCAGACGATAATTTCTGTGACGTACGCAGGCTCTTAAAGGCTGTCAAAATCCGAGATGAGATTGTTGAATCTTCTAAATGAAAACCGATTGTTTTGCATCAAATTAATCGTAATTTAAAACATGAAGAGATGAACTTTGCAAGATATGCTTATTTTTGAAATTGTTCATACATCATTGGTAACGTGAAAGAGAAACATATGTTTCTCCTAGTGGCTCATGTTTTACGTTTTTGTTAAAAAGTTTCTATTAAAAAAAATTTTCCCTGGAACAATAAAATATTTTTTTTTAAAGACAATGATAATTTGTAGGGTTATTGGTCACATGTTAAAGAAACTTAGCCTATAATCAGCTCCTACGCCTCCGAAAAATGTTAAAATACGCACCGGCCGAAGTGTTATGTTAGGCTGTCAAAAACACAGATGAATTGTTGATTCTTCAGAACAAAACTCGATTGCTTATTTGTAAATTAACAATTTAAATTGGATAATTTATTGCATAATAAGGATGATGCTCAAAGGGTATACATACTTATTTCTTGAACGATTCTTGCATCATTGTTTCCTTAGAAAAGAATCCATCGAGAAGTTTTCTCCTCCTGATAACTAAATTTTTACGTTTTCGTTAAACACATGTTCCGTTTAAGAAAACATTTCGAATACAGAAAAATAATGTTCTTTTATTGACTAGCGAACAGCAAAAGAGGGTAATCTTTTTAAATTTCATTCTGTTTATGCAATGCAATGGGCATTGTACAAAGAGGAAGATATTTAAAAGATATAGATGGTTATTTTTAAAATCTTTCTTGCATCATTGTTTACGTAAGGGGAAAACAATTGACAATTACTTTTCGCCAAAAGGTTAAAGTTCTCCCATTTTTCCCTAAAAAAAGATTGCATTTGAAATCGTTTCTATTACAATAAGAAACTTTTGGCAAAGGGTATCTTTTTTTATGATGAATTGAAATTTTACTTTACAACCTCTAGGAAAGGTCATGGCCACAGATTGCGCCATGGAAACCTTTAGATTAGATAATTTTTCAACGGTTGAGTTTTTTTGTGTGTTTGTGTGTGGTGTGGGGGGGGGGGATCTCGTTCTCGAGAAAGGGGTGCTCTGCATCATTTGATATGGTACGCCATCGTCTGTGGAGAGTGTGCGGATCGGTACACCTCACTCCCCCGTCCATTAAAAGTGCTACAAGAATCTGCTTCCCCCCTTGCCGATTCAATTGCTTAGAAAATCCAGTAAAAAAACAGGAAGAACATTTTTCTATTGATCAATAGGTAAAGACATCGATTACAGCTTGATGCATATTGTTTGTTCTCAACCTTAAATAAATAAAACCAATGCCCCATTGTTCTTGTTTGCCATATGAGCAATCTTTCCTTAAAGCGTGATCAAACGCAATATATCAGCCATAGACGCAGCTCGGGCTCCCCAAACACGCAGATCTGAAGTAACAAAGGTTTTTACCGTTTTTCCTGTAACTTATTGTAAATGATATAATTTTTATTAAACAAAGGAAAAATTAAGGTTGGAGAAAAGAAATAATGTCGATGTTTGACATGCAATAGAGTTATGAAGCAAGCTCCAGTGGGAAATAAGCGAAAGATTTGTTTCACTGACATTTTCGTATTTAATTACAGCAAAACCTCTTAGAGCGGCCACCTCTGCTAAGCATCCATCATTCTTAACGGCCAGTGTTTCGTGGCAAGAATGTTTTGCCATATAGATCTGATGAAATCACTCTAGAAGCGGCCACCCAATCCCTCTAAACCAGCGGTTCCCAACCGGTGGTTCGCGAACCCCCAGGGGTTCGCGAGGTGCCTGAAGGGGGTTCGCCAAACTCATATTGTAATGGCGGACTTTTAAATATTTTCGTGAAAAATAAAGAAATATTCAATTTGCATACATAGTTATTTGCTCTTTTAAAATTTGAAAACAAGTCGGATTTTTCCATCTCTATCTGGCTCAAAAAAAAAAAAAAGAGAGTCTCTAAAACTATTTCAGTGGTTTAAATAACCTTGATAAAATACAATTTTCTTTTTCTTCCAAAACACGACAAAAAGAAATATAACTCTGACTAAATGTTCAAGAGGGGGCATGCAGAATCGTTGAATTAGCTGTGGCGGGGGTAGTGACAGCCTTGAAAAGTCGCCATCAGGAGGTTTCATGAAGAATATGCATTTGCATGTAAAAAAAAAAAAAAAAGAAAGAAAGAATAGTCAAGCAATACATTATTGGCGGATCTTGAGCTTTGTGGATTATATGACAGCAAAAGGCTCCAAATTGGAAATTTATTACTGGATTTTACTCATAGTTCTCTTTTATTTTGTAATTAGATAATGTTAGTTTTTAAGATAAGAGTCGCATCAATAGACTCATGTACAGAAAGGATTTTCCTCATACACATATCTGAAAAATAAATACCGAAATAGACTAAATGCAGAGCCTGATCTGAGACTGAGACTTTCAGACATCGAACCCAACTATCAACTCCTTTGTTCCCTCAAGCAGCCACAAATATCCCATTAAGTTTTTTTCTTCAAAATAAAGGTATGTTTTAAGAACTAATTCATTTTTTTGAATAACTTGTTTTTATTTTTCTTGTATCTGCAGTTTCAATTTATTAATGTCTCTATTAATTGGTGTTTAAAATAATATTTTTGCATATTGCAATCAACTGCTATGAAAAGGAAAAGCAAATTTAGTGTTTCTTTTATTGTATTCTTACATGTTATTTATTTTAAGACCAGGGGTTCGCGAAATTTTTCCGAAGTTTTAAGGGGTTCGCAAAGAGAAAAAGGTTGGGAACCGCTGCTCTAAACAAACGCCGAGTGGGTTCATTTAAATTTTTCAAAAAAAAAAAAAAGTTCGCTTCCTGCTTCTAACTTTCAGCCTTTCGCCTCAAAATCAGATAAGGGAGGGTCTTATTGGCTATTAATTGGCTGTTGCAACAATTTTGGAGTAAAAGTTTTACTCACGTTTGTTCATTTGTCGGTCAGTGATCTGAATTGCAACAATATCAAGGAGTGTTTTTATATATATCTCAAGCAGCTCAGTTAAATTTCTGTGCCAATAAGAGAGCAGTAAATGGGAGAGAGAAGATAATACAGACGATATTTGAACGATTCTCGAATCCGAGCAATTCCGAATCCTTCTAGCATGAAGCAGTAGTGGAGTGGTTTGATAATTAAAGTGCCGACTGAGCGCAGGAGCGGCCTCATGAAAGGTTCACCGGAGATATTAAATAAAATATCATTTTCCCTTTAGAAAAGTGTCAAGCTTCATTTTAAATTAAAAGAATATGTGTTAGCCTTGCTTATATTAGGTACTAGCTATCTCGCACGGCTGTGCTCGTGCATTAAAAGAGGTAAAGGGGGAGCCTACTCAAAAATATGCCATTCATGATATGATTAATCAAAGGAACGCAGTTCAAAATGACGAAAATATTGAGAGAAAAGCTAATAATTTTAATTTTAATCCATCGTAAGAAATATTCCCTATGAAGCTGAAAAAAGTTACTTTGTGATTTGACTTGAGAAAAACCTTGAATATTTAATACGAATATCAGAAATCATGTACGCAATTCTAGCTGACGACAGGGAGTTGAGATGATACACGAAATACTGAATTGGGTTGAGGAAAGCCTTCGGATATATGCGAAACATGTGACTTAATTGGAATGAAAAGAGCACTACCGATCGAATTTTTTTGAATATCTTTATAAATTATAGCCTATGTGTTATTTTGATGCATAAGTTACATTATTGTAAAAGTTTGATTAAAATCCTTTCAGTAGCTTTTGCGTGAAAGAGAAACAAACATCCATCCATCCATACAAACTTTCGCATATGGGTCATTTTCAAAATTTGCTTACATTTGCTGTCCGGAGGTTAAAAAGACGATTTTGAAGCATAATTTATATTTTAAATTCAACGCGAACAATTATTTTCTGTAAGAAATACCCCCAAAAAAATTCTATCACTCAAAAAAATATTGAAATTTATTTATTTATTTTTATATAAGTCTTTAAAAATGAGAATCAAGGCAAAAACGCTTGTCCATTTCCCATTTTCACAAGTTCAACTACTTTTTTTAGATACTTAATTGTATAAAAAAGTATATACGACAAATTATTTTTATATATTGACTATTAGTGTATGATGTTCATGAGAAATATTGACAATAGTATTTTTTTTAATTAAGAAATGTATGAATATATTTTGTCCGGAAGTTCTTGTCAAGTCCGTCACCCTAAGTTTATTTTAGCTAAAAAAGGTATTTATTGAAGTCTAAAGATGGTAACACGTGTTCAGTTAACTTAACAAACTAGTGACGTAACTATTTCGTGCCATTCTGTTTTCCTGAATCGAGAAATATTGCTGTGGCGTTTCGCACAAGATTTCTTCCAGGTGCGTATTTTTATTCTTTGTCAAGTCTGTTACCAAGGATTTTAGTATTAATTTTTACTTTTTCTCAACTTTTACCCAGAAATATTGTTTATTATAGAACTCTAAGTAAATGCATATTATTGTTCAATTTTTAAATTCGACATTGCCAAAACGATATTTTTCTTTAAATATTTTATTCATGTTTTACATTCTGATTTTCAGGAATGCGTATGGGTCATTTTCACCATATGCTTACATTTCAAAATTTTTAAGTAATTTTTTTAACTTGCTATTTTCTTTTAGAAACACTAACAGATGTTTAGTCACATATTGTAGGTGTGTAAAAAAGTAACTGGTTGTACACTTTGATGAATAATTAAGTATTCAAATGCTGTTGTAAAACTGTAAGTTGCAAGGAAAATTGTCGTCCATTACCATGCAAAATCAATATGAAATCTCACTTTTAAACTATATCATAGAGCCTAGAACCAACTTCATTTGAAATTATTTGCGCCCTGAAGCTTAAAACGATGTTTGTGATGATTGAAATATTGATCAAAAACTCTATGGTAACGAATTTGACATTTGGTAACGGATTTGACCAGTAACGGACTTGACATTTCAACCAAAATGTCAAATTATGGCTAGGTTGTCGAATTTAAAAATTGAACTACAATATGCATTTTCTTAGAGTTGTATAATGAACAATATTTAGGGGTAAAAGTTTAGAAAAAGTAAAAATTAATACTAAAATCTTTGGTAACGGACTTGACAAAGAATAAAAATACGCACCTGGAAAAAATTTTGTGCGAAACGCCACAGCAATACTTCTCGACTCAGGGAAACAAAATGGTACAAAATAGTTACGTCACTAATTTGTTAAGTTAACTGAATACGTGTTACCATCTTTTGACTTCAATAAATACCTTTTTTAGCTAAAATAATCTTAGGGTAACGGACTTGACAAGAACTTCCGGACAAAATATATTCATACATTTCTTATTGAAATAAAATTACTATTGTCAATATTTATCATGAATACCATATACTAATAGTCAATATATAAAAACAATATGTCGCATCTACTTTTTTTGACCATTAAGTATAGGAAAAAAATAGTTGAACTTGCGAAAATCGGAAATGGACAAGCGTTTTTGCCTTGATTCTTATTTTTAAAGACTTATATAAAAATAAATAAATAATTTTCAATAATTTGTTGAGTGATAGAATTGTTTTGGGGGTATTTCTTGCAGAAAATAATTATTCGCATTGAATTTAAAATGTAAGTTATGCTTCAAAATCGTCCTTTTAACCTCCGGACAGCAAATGTAAGCAAATTTTGAAAATGACCCGTATATCAAATACTGATATTCTGAGTTATTTTGCAATTTCGAAATATCGATATTGGTAACGTAAAATACCGGAATTTTCATTATTAGCTGAGAATTATAAATAGCTTTTAATTAAAAGCGTTTTCAATTTAACGTAATAGATAAATACTGTAATTTAATTGTGCATTACTTCTCTGATGCGACAGTACCAAAATCAATTTATTAATGTAAAAATTTGGCTTCGAAATTACGAATTAATAGAACATTAATAAATAAAGGTAGCGGAAAAATTGAAAAAGGATATCTTCATCATTAGACCGTGTGATGAATCGCATTTTCGTGCATTTATGTGTAACATTTTCCCCTCCATTTCTCGCTTTTGTTAATAATGTATTATACACTTGTTTATAATGTTAAAATAAATAACTTTCTTAATAGTGAAGTCATAGCTATGTGTGCTGCTTGCCTATGAAAAACTGCTTGAGGACTAAGTTTCAGATTTAGAGTAAGTGTTTTATTTTATTCATATATTTCAAAAATGATTTTTCTGTATCTTAATAGTTAGAAAGTATTATTATTGCGAATGAATACATATGTATGAATGTGTAAAGCTTTAAAATATCATTAAAATCATAGTAACAGACTTGAAGTTTATTTATGGTTTAAGGTCAAATCCGTTACCAAATTTCAAGTCCGTTACCATACAGTTTTTTTATCAATATTTTAACAACTACAAACATCGTTTTAAGCTTCAGGGACACTAGTAATTTCAAATTAAGTTGGTTCTAGGCGCTATAATATAGTTTAAAAGTGAGATTTCATATTGATTTTGTATGGTAATGGACGACAATTTTCCTTGCAACTTAAAGTTTTACAACATCATTTGAATACTTAATTATGCATCAAAGTGTACAACCAATTACTTTTTCACACACCTAAAATAAGTGACTAAACATCTGTTAGTGTTTCTGAAAGAAAATAGCAAGTTAAAAAAAATACTTAAAAATTCTGAAATGTAAGCATATGGTGAAAATGACCCATATATAATAGTAGTAAGATTATAGAAGTATCTCGCAATTGTAAAGAAAACCCTTTAAAGCGACCACCTCCTCTGAGCGGCCAAAATTTCGCGGAATGAAGGCGTGGCGGCTTAGAGACGGTTTACTGTAGTACACTTTCAACTCGTAACAGTATGTTCATTATGGGCGATTCTCTGTAAACTGGTAATTGGCTGTCCGGATCGAGTATTTTAAAATTATAAAGTGTAATAAAGTAATTATCGCTCTTAATATAAGTAAAGCATTAATACTCTGTGGCCCAATTGTATTTTGAGCGATAACAATTTAATTCTTTTTTCTAGAAATTATCTAAGTGCTAAAAACACAGTCCCCTGGCTGTCCCAATCGTATTGTTTAACACTTCAAGGTAATATTCCAAAAATCCTATCAACACTACATAAATTTGGCAATTAATATCTAAAAATAGAATAATGCAGCTATAGTTTTTTCATGATATAAGGTCTAATTACGTATTTCTAAAACTTAAAATTGTCATGTAAATTCTGTCCGGAGATTTTTCAAACAGTCCCCTGAGACAAATTCAAAGCTCCAATAGAAAAAAATCTGTTATTATTTCAAATGATTTTTGACATGCAGTTTAAAGCAATCAGTGTGAATTTGCCGAAATTGCTGAGAACGGTGTTGAAACGCTACTTTGTTTATTTTGAGAGCCACATTTGTGATGAAAGTATGCATCAGGGTCGTTGCGAAAACAGTCCTCTGGGAAGTGATTTTATTAATATCAATTTGTTTAATTATGAAGCATATTAGTTATTATGTCCACGATTTGTGCCTAAATTTATAGGTAGTCTCGTAACTAATTATGTTCCAACAGTTTTGCAGATATTACGCAACAAAGAGCAAAAACACGGTCACTTGGCACAGTCCCCTGCCTAGTTATACCAGGCGAGGGACTTACCCCCTATCACAATTTATCAGAAAAACGCAAGCTTCAATTGGCCCTCTTTCAAACCAAAGTAATAGATTCCTTTTCTAAGCAATAGTATTATAATTATACGAACATTTCAAAAATCCATGCCCGGACAGATTTCGTGTGAAAACTGACGAGTTTACGGAGAATCGCCCTTTTAAATCATTTGGGCTAAATCATAGTTAAACTCTCTCTCCAAAACCCCAACTCTCTTTAGGGCCCCCAAAAATACATTGCGACGGCCCCCCAGACCAGCAAATCCGTCACTGCAAAACATTTCATCAGAGCTGAAATTAATTTTTCAAGGTAGGAAAAAAAAATATTTCAATTCAACCGAAACACCATTTTCACCTCCATAAAGTGAACTGAATTTACACCCAGAGGCTTTTTCATATTAAATGATTTTTACCAGCAAACAAAGAAATGAAATAAAAATTAAGATATTAATTAATAAAATAAATGTCTCTAAAGAAAACTTCCAAGATTTTTGTATAATTATGCACGAAACGCTTCAAGTTCAATTAAACCGCACCCAAATATTCTAAAATTACCATTTGCTTAATGAACGTAAAACCGAAACCCCACCAAGAAAACTAAACTGCCACAGCAATGATCTGGGTGTAACCTTACGTAAAGGCGACATTTTAAAGGAACTGCATTTTTGTCACGCAAGTTCAACAAATCTCAAGGGTGGTTTACTGGTACAAAATGCTTGATTTACGAAAGCTGAGAACTAAATATAACGTAAACTTGATTACCACTGAGATCTTTTCAGTCGTAATAGATCCCAGGCTTAACGCAAGAGTTTGTCAAAGTGCCAATCATTGAAACGGAATCGGGTAATGAATGATTCTATTTTTTTTGGGTTACATTTCCTCTCTTTTTTTGTATTTATGTCATTTTTTGGACATTATTAAAGTTTCACGAAGTTTCTGGATGCTGGATCTTATTTACAATTCCGATTTTCTATCCGTTTGTGTGAATGCCTCTTTGAAACAGCTCCGTGCTTGTGGAGGAAAACATGAACACATTTTCCTTGTTTGATACTGGGCATGGGCATTGGGCATGGGCAATTCCAATTTGATCGATATATTTTTTGTTACACAAACATCGACACACACGCACACACACACCTATTGCAATTCGGATTTGCGAAAACAATAATTTAAATTCAAGATGGCAATCTTTAAAATTTTTTATTATTATTTTTTTTTGAGACCTGCCACTATTGTTGACGGTTAGCGATATTGTAGTCATAAATGTATTCTGTCTTACCGTTTCTGGGGTTAAGAAAACGCTCATAGTAACTCATTGCATTGCATTAAAAATGTAACAATACTCATATTTCGAAAGTAATGTTAAAATTGTAAATGAGGTCACGACGGTGAAGTGCATGAAATAAACGTTTAGCATCTATCACTTCTCAGTCATAATCTTGATCATAAAAATCAAATCAAATTATTCGCAACGTAAATTTTGACCACTGTCTTGACGAAGAAAATGGTAAGTGAGAGAGCTGTTTTGAAAGTTTTTAATGAAGTCGCTTTTAGATAACGTCTAAGGGGTGGACCGAAAAAGGGATGTGTCAAAGAGATGGTGCTACCACTATAAACCAGGGCACTAGAACCACTATGAGTTGATCAGGGACTTTCCGATGAGAGGTCACGTGATTTCTCATAAAAAAGATTAACTAACTGCTAAATTTCTTACTGAAAGGTATCACAAAACGCTATGGATAATTTCTCGGTGAATATTGGTCGTACTTATGTCAAACTTTTTGTGTTCGAATTGCTTTTTTATGCTCTTGATTTCCCTAAACATAAGTTCGGGGACATAGGATCCGTATAAAAGGTTAGATTTCGTATTTTTTTTCGCTTTAAACTTTTATTATCTTAACTCTGCACTTCATTTTGAACATTTTTGCAAGTGGAAGTATGCATCTCGGACGAACAATTGCGAAAATGAAGATCATGCAGGTTAAACGAGAACACCCTGTACATTTTTTATGCTACCACGCACCAATCATGAGAGCAAACTTTGCGATTGAGTTTTGTGACAAAAAAGGCATTAAATTTGGATTTTAAATCATTAGTTAGAATGTTTTTCGAAAATTTTGTTTTGTTGCACTGTATTTGCCGGGGTGCGGTAAGACATTTTATGAAACAAGCGTCTGTATTGCAAATTTGTGCATTTATTACATTGTTTTCCTGATTGTTACTTTAGCACAAAGACATTCATTTATTACTAAGAGGGCAACTTGTTCCGTTAACTTCGCAGTTGACGTAATAAGGAAGAGAAGGCAGACACATAAAAAGTTAACTCAATTAAATCTGAATAAATCCTTATGTAACACGCAAAAACGATATACTACCAGCGAACATTTTCATAGTATCTTAATATCTTAAAAAGCGGTTTCCTCATTTTGTTTATAATTCATGCTTAGCATGACTAAATATAAGAAATACCAAAAGTATAGTAAAGTCATTAAGGATTGATAGCGTCGTAAAAATACATTTGCCTCTTTGAAATCCGCATCACAAGAGTTGCCATTGTTTCGGTATTGAATTACTCGTCGAGATTCAATGCGACATCGATATAAATCACAGTTGTCCTTGGGTCGCATACATTGTTATTTCGGACCAAGGGTTTAATTGGAGTGATGCTATCTATGATTTTCAACGGAAAATCATAGCATCCCATTTTACGCATCCCAATACGTTCTTTCGAACATTTTCCCTTCTTCGTCATAATGAGCCTTTAACAGGTGAGATGGGATGTCTTATAAAATTAAACTTTCCCAAAAAATTAAATTTTCAAGTACGAACCCTCATTAACCCTTTATGTCGCAAATTAATTTAACAGTGAATTTTTATATGTGTTTTTGGTTTTTTGAGTTGAAAATACATCAAAAAACATTTCTACCAAGCATAAAAACTTTGAAAATTTTGGGGGTCTCAGGCCCCTTACGCCTTCGGGCCCCCAAGAAAACTGTTTCCGATCGGAGGTACCATCTGTCGGCCTCTCATCAAAGTACAAGCAGTGGTACATTCAAGTACCAGCATGATTCCAGACATTTAGGATTCATAATACTTAACTAATGTAAGCGGGACTTCTGAGTCCCGTCGAGGCATAAAGGGTTAAACCTGGCTTCGCTTAATCCAGACATCCATTTAGATCTATATAGTGTATAAATAAAAAACGAGTTAGCGTAATTACGAGCGTTTTAGATATCCCCGTTGATTTATTGTTCAAGATATGACAACTTAACCCATTCATGCCCAAGTTTTTTCAACAATTATTTTCAATTTTTATCTGCTTAAAACTCTTACTTGGAATGGTTTACATACATTTTAGGCTTAAAATAGCTCGCCGTTGCCATATTTATTAAGTTAATTAACGTCCTGTTTATGGGATATTTTGCAGATATGTGAGCAAAATACGACCTTACCTGACTTTACTTTTGCAAAGTAACAATACGGAAGGCATCTTTGATCAATTTTAAGCAAATCATTTTAAAATATTTAATTTTGTGAAAAATAAGTTCGCAAAAAAACTTACTTTCTGTGGCTACCAATGCTGGATCGTTGCTTGATTGATTTGTCTGAAAATAGCTGTCAATAAACTCTGATGTCCAAATACTGACTCTAACTGGTTTTCTCAGGAAGAAGGACTATTTAACTTGAGAAAAAGAGCTGTAGTAAAATGATATACCCATTACAGGGGCCCTACTCTGAAACTTCCTGGAACTTCCAGTGACGTCTATTACTCCCTCACGACAAGCAAGAATAGCCGTAAAAGTAGTCGCTTGTCAAAATTTGTACTACTCTGAAAGCCCTAATGTGCCCAAGCGAGAATTTTCTCTCCTTCTACCGCGTATCGAGAAGGAAAAACGATTGACCAATCAAATGACAGTATTTTTAGTATATCTCACTCGCGTACATTTTGCTTTAACTTTCTGGTTTAGCTTAGCCTCAGAAAT